>CM062617.1:19330066-19517583 GCA_025617555.3 Puccinia polysora | reverse complement strand
ATAGCTTGGAGTTAACAAACTCACTGCCTCCATCCAAACATACCTCCTTGGGATATTGGTTTGTCTTACAATGCTGGTTTTCAATGATGAATATCAGAGTTTCCGCCATGTTGCTTTTATTCTTGAGGGTTAAAACAGGCAATATAGCCTGAGTGGAAATCTAACAGATTGAGAATGTATCTGTATCCACCTTTAGACGTGGGATTGATAGGTCCAATCAAATTGAGGTGAATTTTTTCAAAGCATTTCTGAGCTCTTGGTTGTATGTCATTGAAGGGTTTGCGTGTGATTTTTGCTCTGTTGCAACTGAGGCACTCAAAGTGAGATTTCAGCGCGGTCGGAAGAGTACAGTTCAAATAATTCTTGATCCTTTTGACACTAGCGTGACCCAGAGTGTGGCGGATGGAGTGAAGCTTGTTGTTTGAGTAATGGACCTGATGCAGCATTTCCTCACTTTTATTCTTCACATCTATTATGAAAAGATTGTTGAGGATGGAACCGGACAGGAGGAAGGCGTTGTTGAATGTTACCTGAAAGGTGTTGGAATCAACTAGGAGTTTGGAACCTTGTGACATGAGAGCACCCAGAGATATTGAGTTGACGGTGGATTCAGGTACCCAAGCAACATTCAAGAGTTTAAGGTTTGAGTCTTTGGTGATCAGGGCAGCCTCTCCAATTGCCTCTATGGCTATTGAAACATCCTTCTTTCCTGTTTGAATTTCTTGTTTTTCTTTACTGTTGTTGAGAGAGAGGAATCTTTCCTTGTCAATTATCATGTGTATGGAGCAACACAAGTCCAAGATGAAGCAATTTGAGCCAGGGGTGTTAAGGGAGTTCATCCCACAGAAAAATGAGCAGAAATGGGCTTCAGGTTGGTCTTTCTGTTTGGACTTCTTCCCTTGATTGTGAAGATTTGGCGTTTTCAGCTCTGGAAATTTGAACCAACAGGATTTGGCGGGATGTGAGGTTACTGCTGGGTTATGTTTACCATTCTCACACCTTGGTCCCCTTTATAGCGCAACGTTAACTGGTTTGGTTCAATCTCCTTGAGCCATGGCCTTGTTCTTGTGTTGGATCAGGTGGTTGAGTACAATATCAATCTTCATTTCAGCAGTGGAGTGCATGATTTGAGATTTCATGTTGAGCATGGAAGAAGGAAATTTGAAGAGCACAAGATAAGAAACTATGTCTGAGGGAAGATCAATTCCAACTTCTGTCATTTTCTTCACATATACTTTCACGGATGTCACAAACGCATCAATGTCTGTCTCCATGGATAAGTGAAGGAAGCGGTTGAAAACCCTTGCCCTGTTTGCCGATTGGGAGGATGCAAAGTGAGATTGAGTAGAGGCCCAGATTAATTTAGCGCTGTCCTCATTTATGTTGTCAATAATGTTGTTGTAGGTTTTTGTGTCCAGCTTTGCAATGATATGTGCCACAAACTCCTGATTGGTGTCTTTGTCCAATTCTGCTTCTTTGTCAGGATTTTTCATGATGTTAAATATCCCACAAAGCTTGAACAGTTTCTTGAATTTTTTTCGCCACATGCTGTAATTGTCAGCTGTGAGTAGATGAGTTGATTTGATGAGTTAATTAATGGCTAGGGAATTGTAGTTTGTTGTATCCTCTCCTGGTCCTGGCGAGGAAGAGGTTCCCAGTTGTTCCATGGTGGTTGGCGCAGGCTTTTAACCATGATGAAATCTGGATTGGAAACCAGGACCAGAATGTGGGATTGCATCAATATCAGAGTACAGACAAGATGAGATGAAATGAGATTGAGACAAGCAAGGACTACCAACAGGGTGAGACAGGATGTAGGTTGAGAATCAGATAAGACACATAAGAGACAAGCAATTGATTACGTAGTTATTGGCCAAAGGGATAAAAACAAGTCCAACCAGAAAAAGTGTTGAGAATGAGAAGGATCAATAGCGCCTTGAAAGATTGGATTCTGAAAGAAGATCATCAGAACAGTTCACTGATTGGTGAGTTGCAACAAGTGATCTTACTTGATTCTGACTTGCTGCTTTGTTCTTCTAATTGATGCTGTTGGAGGTTTGATTGTGTCGATGTAGTAGTTGAGATATTTGTTGTGAGTTGAGTATGAGGTTTGATTGATGTTCACGTTGGCCTCAGTCAGCCGCAGTGGTTGTTGATGAGGTAGGTTGACTAGCCCATTGTAGTATCATCCGCAGATAGAGTCCCCACAGTGGATAGCATCCGCGCCCGTACAACAACAGGATAGGATGACGAGACAAAAGAAGGAAAGAAAGAAAGAAACTTTGAGGAAGAAAACAATTAACTGGGTATGACACGCACGTGGTGCTTCACAGAAATGGGCCAAGTGATTAAGAATGAACAGAACAGTAGGATCTGTTAACTGTAATAATTACAAGTGAGATAAGAATTCAACAATAAATTCACAACTCCAGTCGTGTGGGAGTTGTTTAGGGCCCCTCAAAGCGTGAGGGCCCATACACTACTCCAAAGGGTTGTTCTAACATGCGCAACCCCTGGGGGGCATATACCCCAAATAATGGGAATTTTGATTTTTGTACCTCTTTACACAACAATATTATTTATTATTTATTATTTATTATTTATTATTTATTATTTATTATTTATTATTTATTATTTATTATTTATTATTTATTATTTATTATTTATTATTTATTATTTATTATTTATTATTTATTATTTATTATTTATTATTTATTATTTATTATTTATTATTTATTATTTATTATTTATTATTTATTATTTATTATTTATTATTTATTATTTATTATTTATTATTTATTATTTATTATTATTTATTATTTATTATTTATTATTTATTATTTATTATTTATTATTTATTATTTATTATTTATTATTTATTATTTATTATTTATTATTTATTATTTATTATTTATTATTTATTATTTATTATTTATTATTTATTATTTATTATTTATTATTTATTATTTATTATTTATTATTTATTATTTATTATTTATTATTTATTATTTATTATTTATTATTTATTATTTATTATTTATTATTTATTATTTATTATTTATTATTTATTATTTATTATTTATTATTTATTATTTATTATTTATTATTTATTATTTATTATTTATTATTTATTATTTATTATTTATTATTTATTATTTATTATTTATTATTTATTATTTATTATTTATTATTTATTATTTATTATTTATTATTTATTATTTATTATTTATTATTTATTATTTATTATTTATTATTTATTATTTATTATTTATTATTTATTATTTATTATTTATTATTTATTATTTATTATTTATTATTTATTATTTATTATTTATTATTTATTATTTATTATTTATTATTTATTATTTATTATTTATTATTTATTATTTATTATTTATTATTTATTATTTATTATTTATTATTTATTATTTATTATTTATTATTTATTATTTATTATTTATTATTTATTATTTATTATTTATTATTTATTATTTATTATTTATTATTTATTATTTATTATTTATTATTTAGTGGAGGCTACACAACTTGATTTTAGTTGCTTAGTGTGCCACACGGCCCATTTGAGTTTTGTAGGGTTCCACACGGCCCATTTGAGTTTTGTAGGGTTCCACACGGCCCATTTGAGTCATGTACACAACTCTACACGACTAAAAGAGTGGTGTACACAACTCTACATGACTCAAAGAGTCGTGAATTTAACATCACCCATTAATCAAAGAAAACTTTTTATATTGGATTTTTTCCAATATAGTTGGAGCATCCTTCACCTCATTAGATCCTTCCTAATCAAGGGACTCCAGAGGTTCCCTTTTATTGAGATAATTTTCAAAATGAGAGGCCTGGAGAATATGAGGGCTAAGGCTCAGAGGGGAAATGGATCAAAGAATAAGATATGGAGGCCTTTCAAGGGATTGAGGAGCCCTAAAGGCACATGGATCAAATTGGCATGAGGACTGATGAGGGATAAACCAAGTGAGAAACATTTAAAAGGTTGAGGAAAGTGAATTCTGTTGAAGGAAGACTAAACAGACCAGTAAATGGGTCAAAAGAGAAGGGGGAAAATGAATAATTCAATTGTTAAAATGGTAGGGTCCTATAGGTACAATAATTGAATGGGAATGTAGATTATGGATAAAAAATGAATATTTTGTTGAAAAATAGAAGTCCTATATAAAAAAAAGATTTGTTATGCCTATGGGGCTAAAAAATGGTGATTGCCTATGTGGTGAGCAAAGATAATAGATCCTATAGGGATTTCAAATGTAAAAAATAGTTCATAGAGGCTAATTGCATTGAGATTGAGGAGGTCAGGGTAAAGGAGTATAATTGGGAAAAATAACAGCATATTCCAAATTTCAACAGTCATTATTTTGAGGACTGGAAAAAACTTTCCTAGGATTGACTGGCCCAGATATTTGGGTATAGAAATCAGCTAATGGGGTTATTTTGGTTTTCTTTCCCAAATATTTCAGCCATTTCATTTTATAAACAAAGTTTCAATTCCAATTTCTCTACAAAAAATTTGATCCCCTTGGATTCATCAGTGTTTTTAATTCCAAATCAAGTAAAAATTGATGAAAAATGTTTTTTTTTGTACTTTTCCCACTATTCCCTGAAAAGCTTCCCCATATGGCTATGGCTTGTAAAATATTAAGCCTGACTTTTTTTTTGTTATTTTTCTGATTTGAAATTAGTCAATAACCATTTAATTTTTAATATGAGGGTTTTCCAAGAAAAATTTCATATTTAGTCCTAAAGCAAGAATTTTAGTCTGCAGTATTTTTCAGCCTGTTGAAACAAATGAAATGATTGTACCTTTTTAGTTGAAATGAAGCTTTTGGATGGGACTTAGAAGGATTATTTGCAAAATTTGAATATTTTGGAGAATTTTCCTTGGCTTAACTGTATTTCTGATTTTTCTGAAAAGAATTTTTGTTTCAAAGGAAGATGATAGGGAAAAAATTATTATTAATTTAGAGCTAATGCTTTGAATGAGGTGTATAACAGTTAGCAAAACCAAAAATTTTCTAATTGCACGTTTCATCAAAAGACTCTGATTTCAAACCTGCCATTCAAAATAAAAAAACCCACTTATTTCACAAATGGGTATCAGAGTTACCTGGAAAACAAGTCAGTTTTTTCAAATATAGTCTATGTAGGTACCTCTTAACTATCCAAGTATAATTTTAAATTCAAAAAAACCCAGAATAAACCCCATTTCCATTCTTACCAGCTATCAGTTTATCCAACCAAATTCCATCCACCATTGTTTTTATCCTTAGGATAGGATGCTAATTTTAAGTTCAATCTCAACCTCTCAGTCTAATCCAGAGCCTTCAACCACCATTGAAAAATAAACTGGAAATCTTTTACTTTTCTGATTGTTAATCAACATCAAAATCACCCCCTCATCTTATTTTACAGCCTTTCTTGGTAAATCCAATAAAACTTACTTACCTCTCATCCCATCCAATCTACCACTTGGGATCTATCTCTAAAGATCTTTAGGCACCAGAAAATCTATGGTCAGTAAACCTCTACCAAGCCCAATAAAATCAAAAAGCAAAACCAAGACCAATCCTAGTCCTCATCCTTGATCTCATTTAAATTGGTAATTCTTTATCAACCTATCCACTCATCTAGTTGATGGATCTATTCTGTGAATCAATTAATAACCTACCCAATCGGGCATCATGAACCTCCAAGAGGATACACTTTCATCAGTTCATGGTTGACATCCACAAGTGGAACCATATCCTCCAAAATCAAACCATTGACTATCCCCACCTAGCACACTCCAGGGAACTGCTCATAATTGAAGAATAAATCTCTTGAGAATTTAATATCCTATTTATTGATGATTTCCAAGTATGTTTGACTGTTTTCTTTGACCTTGATACTTGAGATATTTGGCTAGCTCACACTTCAACTATCTAACATCCCTCTTGAATCCTTCTCTCTAAAAGTTCACCAATATTATCAATGCCTTTATTTTTAAATGTTTGATGTGTCAAGATGCAAATTCCAAGATGAAGAAGTCAGAAATTGGAATTTCAGCAGAGAGCAATGCTGCAGGTGAGACAACCATAAAAGCCAGATGCCTTGGCAATAAAATGAAAAATCACACTGATGCTACCCAAAACCAATTCCCCAGACCAGTTTGAGCAACAGCAGGGTTAAGATAGACTAGCCTAGACCCAATTAGAACATACCCAAAGGTGAGAAAGGACTTAATTAATAGAAAACAAGCCAAAAGTATCAAAATAATGATCACTGATGAAATTTTCACCATGTGCATGAACATTGTCAAGAGGAAATCTCCAATACTTCCTGCTCCAAGCCCAGCTGACTTTTGTTCCCCACCTTACCTCTGCGGGACTCTCAATCATCTCAGCCCCCTGTCACAATCCTTCCATAGACCACTTGGTTGACTCTCTTCTCCTCAGATTCCTTCCACTTCATTCCATTTTCTCACTCATCATCTGCTCTTCTCCCCTTTCACTTCATTCCTCATTTTTCTCATCTCATCTTCTTCACTTCCTTTATTTCTCATCTCATCCACTCCGCTTCCTTATCTTCTTCCTCTCTCAGTTATACATCATCTCAATCTCTACCAATAACCTCCACTCTACTTGCTTAATGCTCAACCTACAATCCGCATTGCCAACATTTCTACGCTCTGCTCACTTAATCTAAAATCCAAATTGCCAACATTGACCATTTAAACACTGTTTATTTCCTCTCTTTTCTTGTTCACTTGTGAGATCATCTTCATTCCAAAACTCTCAGAATTATTACTTACCTATTCCAGCTTAACTACCTTAGCCTGCCCACTGCTTCCTGTCATTCCCATTCATAGTCCGTGATTTTAAAAATATCATCATCTGTTGTACTCAGAGTGAGATATTCCTCTTTTATTTCCTACTCTCTCATTATCATTGTTCTTTTGTTGAAACTCTCTTCTCTACTCTGTTGTTTTGGTTATCCATCATCTCAATCTCTACCAATAACCTCCACTCTACTTGCTTAACGCTCAACCTACAATCTGCATTGCCAACATTGCTATGCTCTTCTCACTCAATCTACAATCCACATTGCCAACATTGACAATTTCACCACTGTTGATTTCCTCTCTTTTCTTTTTCACTTGTGAGATCATCTTCATTCCAAAACTCGCAAAATTATTACTTACCTATTCCAACTCAACTAACTTATCCTGTCCACCACTTCCTGTCATTCCCATTCCTAGTCCGTAATTTAAAAGATATCATCATCTGTTGTCCTCAGAGTGAGATGTTCCTCTTTTATTTCCTACTATCTCATTATCATTGTTCTTTTGTCGAAACTCTCTTCTCTAGTTGGTTGGTTCAGGTAACTCAAACCTTTTAAATTGTCCAAACATAAGCAACAAGATCACAAAATTCATAAAGCATGATTTCTGTAGATCACTTTTTTCCCCTCTTGACCCCAACAATTTATGTCCCCATTTTACTCTTTTTGTTGTCACTTTTTTTTTATCATCATCAAATTATTTTATTCTTTGCTCACTCAGCCAAAATATCTAATAAGAAATAGCATAATTCATTTTATGATCATTGAATCCACAATTCCTTAAAAGGAAGTTCATTTGCTCCATTTTGAACTCAATCCGAGGCACAATTTTCCACAAACCTCTCAGATAGTTGTATAATTTTAGCACCCAACTTGGCTTAGATTCTGTCATGTTGGAGTTATTTTAACCCCAAAGTGTGGTCATCATGGTGACATCCAAGTTGATTGAGGTGATAATATTTTATTATTCAAAGATAAAGCTACCTCTTTTGTGTTTCACTGATCATAAAGGAATGAAATAGTGTTCTCAATACAACTTTCATGTGAACATTAATCTCAATTTATCATTTTTCCCACGGAAAAGTTGTATAAGAATTTCCTTCAACAAGAATCCTTTCCACCATGTATAGAACTTTTAAAAAACACCACCACACCACCAATATTAACTCAGGCACCAATTATAGAAAAAAGATTGGATTATCCACAAGAATGGCCAAGGATGGCAACGGAGTACTTATGAAAAGGCAGAAAGAGAGGTGTTGAATACAGCCAAGCTTTAGTTTTAGAGGGAGGGCTTGGGTTCCCCCAGGAAGGAAAAGAAGGATAAACAATAGAAAGACAAGAGTTTGAGGGACAACAGAAGGAAGAAGCTTTATTTTGAGAGGGTTTGATGCATCACCACCATCAACAGAACCAATTCAAGATGGAGATGGACTTGGATATCTACTCACAGCCAATTTGGAAAAATTATAGTTTTAGCCAAATTGTTTTTCACCAGCTAGCACAGTAGGAGGGAATGACCAAGGAGCTGGAAGATGGTTGGTGGATGAAGATCCTCTGGTGAGGGATTTGGGGCTAGGTGACCCTTTGGAGTGCATTTTTGGAGATTGCATGTTCTGGGTTGAAATATATGAGAAAACCTTCATCATTTTGGGAAATTAGACTCATTTTAAAGCTGTCAAGGGTTTCAGCTTTTACCACCCAATAGTGGCGGCAATTTTATTGAGCTTTCCGCCCGCAGGTAAAGTTGAGGTTGGTAATCCAATTCCAATATGTGATGGCTGCTTTCTTCCAAGAGTGGGGGCCATCAAAATTCACTGTGAACTTGGGAGCTTCATGGAAATAAGAACCAATGAGGTGGTCCTATTGGCAGTTGTGGGCTTCAAAGGAAGAAATCTGCCTCCTGTGAAAGATGCTTTTTTTTGAAAAAAAAGGATGGGTATTACTCAAAAAATTGAGAGGAGGATTTATATTGTTGGCCAAGTCCAGAGGTGAATAGGTTTTTCATGGAGAAGCTAACAAAAGCAATGGGTTGGCCATCAATTCTGAAAAAAAATCATCTGGTGTAACAAATCCAGGGGGATCATTTGGAGAGGATGTTATCTTGACTGGGCCAACTTATTTCTTTGGTGATAGAAGATTGCTTGATAACCTCCTTCATTTTGGAAATCTTTCTGGAGACCATCCAGTGGGCCAAATTATAGGCAATGACACAGCTGATACAATTGAGCAGGCAGCTGGTCCATGCCACAGATAGGGGAAAGATTTTGAAATTATTGGGGATACCTGGAGAGAAAAATCAATTTCCTGGGATTCTAGGTGGATTCTTGAATAACCTGGGATCTAGAGAGTTTAAAAGAAATTTTTGAATTGATAAACCTGGACCAGTCTATTTGGATTGCAAGAATGAGATAAGCAAATGAAAGATAGGAAGAGACAGGAAACAAAGAAAAAGAAAAAGGAACAAACAGGAACAGCACCTCTACAGGCGGGGTTATGGCCTAGAATAGACTATGTAGAGTTATAGGCGCTGGTTCAACAAATAGACTGATCCTCCTGATTAACTTGATGGTAAAGGAGAGCAATGATTTAACCATTCCTGAGTTTGAGTTGAACGTTTGGTGGGAACCTACCGCAGTGTTGAGATTTTTGGTGATCAGGTTAACAAGATTGTGTTGTTGACCAATCCTACCTTGTTGTGTTGAGCTATGTTAGTTGGTGGATTAGTTGGTGATCAGGGCGTATGTTGTGGTAGTCTTTTATAGAAGCAAGTGGGAATTGGCTGCGCGCTGCGCGCTCAGAAAAGGGTGTGGCTTTGCCGCAGTAAGCCATGCTGCGGGCTAAGCAGCAGTTAAATTGGGCTAAGCATCTGGAAATGCGGGGTGGATCAGATTGGATCAGACTGATTGCACGGATTGCGCGGATTGCAACATGCGGATTGGATTGCGCAGATGTATCTCTGATACCTGGAATGGTGTGTTGGGCAGATGCGGACATGCACAGGGGGCTCTGAGTTGGGCGCAGCGCGAGGGCCGCGTCATGAGAAGGACAAACCAGGTGGACCTAATGGCAGGCGGGTAATACAGATGGATATGGGGTATGGGATGTGGATCATGGGCTGGGGTTGGAAGGATGGAGTTGGGCTAGGGTTCTCTACTTAGGGGTTGTATTTCATTATTCTTGTTTGCTTGCCATTGCACCTAGGTTGGGGTTGAGGGGAAGGTTAATTAAACCGCACCCTCAAACCAAATGTGGATGATGGATAATCACAGAGGATCATACCATTGGATCATTGTAGGTTTTGGAAGGATCTTTACTCTCATTTCTCTATCTCTCAGTCAAAGGGTGAACAGTTGCAATCAGGGTTTACAGATGCAAGGGATCAATAACTTCCAACCTTGGAACCATTCTAGGAGAATTCCTCTTCTGAATTCCACATGAGGGGGTCTTGCCGGGAAGTAACCTTTTGTTCCTTATCTCTTGAAACTAACAAGCGCGATGTCCCAGTACCACCCATTGATTGTTGCGGGGTTGTCTAACATCCCCCCCACTCCTCTTCCTCCTCCTCCTCTGGCTTCTAGGAAGTAACCTCCATCAGGGGAGGCATACGGTGTTCCTTTCTCCAACAACTGCGCCAATCACAAGCCTGTTTGCATCAGGCTGCAGGACTATCCGCACATTTTGTTCAACACTGAGGAAGTTGAGCAATTCCTTGAGAAATAGAAAGGAATTGCCAAGGCAGAAGGTGAAACGGGTTTGGATAAGGCTTGTCTTGTTTTCCTGTTCCTCACAGAAAAAGAGAACCTTTGGGATGTTGAAGAGATGGAAGGATATGAGGAACTCAATTGGCTGAAAATGAAGGCGGAAATCTTGGCGCGGTGGGGAAGGCGCAAAACTTGCTTTTGGGAGAGCAACTTTGAGTGAGCCGCGGCGAAAGCAAGTGCAAATGGTGAAGTTTGGACGCAGGCACAATCAGGGGAGTATGTAGCAATGTTTGACCGGATCTACCTGAAAAGTTTAACATGAGGAGCAAGGTTATTTGGAGGAGGAAGGAGTATGGTAGGCTAATGAAAAGCCAAATGAGATGTATTGATAAGGATAAAAAGAGCCAAGGACGGAGGGAAAGTACTTGTATAGTCAAGTGGAACTGATCTTAAGAGGAGGAAGGGACACTCCGGTTTAGTTTTCTGGTAATCAGATGATTTTCATTCATGGTCCAAGGGAAGGACCAGTATTTATGGACAACTAGAGAACCCCAAAGGGGGACTAAGGCAGCAGGTTAGAGACAACTAGAGAGCCCCAGAGGGGGCCTAAGACATGGGTAATGAGATAATGAAAAGAGTAAGATAGCAATAAGGTAACTAAATTTGTTAGTTACAGAATTTGAACATCAAAAAGACAACACTACCTTTACGTGGCAAAGAACAAGGTAATAGTGGGTCAGAAGGGCACAATGAAGAGGGTGTTTCTGGGCGGACGCGGTCCCCAACTCTGCAGGCGGGTGCAGTAGCACTTGTGCGACAACAACCTGGTAAAGAGGTTGTTGGAAGGGAGTATTGTGCTTCTTCTAGACATCCTTATCATCAGTTGGGCGGTGGAAAGCAAGTTGGACTTGGAGGAACTGATGGGAGACAAGGCAAGTTTGTTCCCAACAGGGTCAAAGAAGTCCACTTCCCACACTCCGGCAGCACCAACGCAGGCTCCAGTTGCCGGCCCTTTGAAAACAGAATGCACTCCAGCAACATCACTGACAATGGGCCCAGAGATGAGAGAGAGATGACGGAATTGATGAAGGATTTAGGGATCTTTCTGAGTCAAATTTTGTCAGCGCCGTGCAATCTGCCTCCTCACCTTGGGGGACCGCTTCTGCCATCAAATCTGCCGATGCCGCCGTTATGCAATTACTGCGGGGACAAGGGGCATTGGCGTTCAAGGTGCAATGAAATGACAAGGGACCTCCAGGTGGGATTGGTTTGACCTGTGGCAATGGGATTCATGTTCCCAATGGGAGAGCAGATCTCCACCGAACCTGGGAATCCAACCGTCATGGAGCAAGGGCGCACACAGGGTCAGGATTTGGGGGTAACTGCTCAAGCTTTGCTTGGGATTGTCACCGGTCCTGGGGTATGGCAACCGCCCTGAGTGGAGGCGGAAGTAAGGGTACTAGCAACGGAGGTGCCAGTGGTGGTGGAAAGGATGGATGTGGATGCCAAGGAACGGGTACTGCCGGCATCTCCTAAGCCAATTGCGCGCATTCTGGAAATGGATGGACATCTGGTGAATCCGGCGGGGAAGAAGAAGGCGGTGGAAATTGGGCGCAGAGTGATGGGGAATGAAACAACTATTCCCTTGGCCTTGAAGGAGTTGGCAGCAGTTTTGCTGGTGGTGGTGGATGAGATGGTTCAAGAGCTGAAGGATTGCGGACACAATAGGATCCCTCCAATGGTGCAACAGGTGAACTTGGCTTGGGATGATGCGGAGCGCAAACTAGAGGGGATGAAATTGGTTTCAACTCCGCTGGCTTATGTTCCAATGAAGATTGCTGGAAGGAAGGTGTGGGCGCTGATGGATAGAGGTTCTACGGTGAACCTCCTTCCATCTAGATTGGTTGATGAATTTGGTTTGGTTTGGTGGAAATGTGCAATGGGGCTTTTCGCGCTTAATGGTGGGGCATTTCGCGTGGATGGGGTTGTGGAGGAGGAAGAGGTTGAGGTTTCAAGGGTCCTTAAACCACTTTTTTTTCTATTGGTTGATTGCAGGGAGGCTATTTTAGGACAGCCATTCATGTTTGGGTTCTGAGCGCAAATGACGTTTGATCCCAGGGTGGGAATTGAAGCGTTGATGGTGGAAGATTTGTCCGGCGGGCAATTTGAAACCATGATCTGCAATCAAGGGTTGGGGAAGTGGATGTGGGATTTGGCGAGAGGAGAGGAGTTGGACCCCGGCGCGGAGTTTGTTTGCAAGGGTAGGCTGGAGGTGGATTTCAACTAGTCGGCCAAGGTTGCCGCATGGGGAAAGCTCCGGTTTTGTGCAGGCGGTTGAATAGCAGGGAGCAGGTGGGAAGTAGGGAAGAAGCGCGGGACATGCAGTTTCTGGAATACTTACAGCTGGTTTGGATAGCAAGGGGGATGACAATGCGGATCCTTTGTCCAAGGACAAGCCCACGCACGCGGTTTGCGTCTGGTGGAGTAAACAATTGCAGACAGCTGGGGACAGAAGCCAAGGTGGGTAGGGAACAATGGATGAATAGGGGATATGATTGGATTTGGTGAGGGGGTGCTCTATCCAGTTCACAGCCGCAACAACTACACACCCCAGAATGTTTGTTTTCTTATTTTCTTCTCTCTGGATTGGCTTTTGGGGATTATTTCTGGCTAGGGTATGGTTTCTTTTAGGTACAGGCATGGTGCAAAGCTGGGTACGTGGAGGCAAGGACAACCCCCGCATTCTGGAAAAAAATGCAACAAAAATTTCCAATGGATGATTCAGGGAACTAGGAAAGTGCGTGGCGCGGAACAGATGTGGGTCAAAGAGCAAGGCGCGGGCTTGGAAACGGGTTGGTGCTCAAAAAAAAAAAAAATCTTCAAGTTTTCTTTGGTTATCTTATAGATGGAAGGTATGGATGGGTTTGGGAGGATACTTTTTCTCTTCATCTCTCTCAAGGATGTGCGCGCGCAGCTTGTTTTCTTTGTGCTCTCTCTGTTCTGTAGATGGGTAAAGCAAACTGTGTGGCAGTTTGTCTGGGGTGGTCCAGGTACCTTTAGTGGATACTCTCAGTGGCGCGTATTTTCCTCACTCTCAGGGGATACTCTCAGTGGCGCGGATTCTTCTCACTCTTGCAGATTTCTGTCAAAGCGTGGATATTGCACGCAGCTCTTATTTCTCTCAAGATTCTCACAAGCCCAAAGGCTAATTAGGATGGCACGGCAAAAGTCCTTTTTCTTTGCAGATAGGCGCGGGGAAGGGAAACAAGATGGAAGCAATAAGAAAAAGGGGGGGCAATCTTCTGCATCAGCCAAGTCCTCATCACTTCCTCCTTGTCAGCAAAAGCTGCTGCAGCTAGGGATTGGAAGGCCGCCAAAACTTTGTGTTGTGCATTGGTGGTGTGCGCGTGGGGGACCTCTAGGAAGCGCAGGAGTAGCTTTTCCGCATTTTTCACCATTGTTTCAAACCTTTCCAGTGGTAGTGCCCAAATCAGGGGGATCTCTGGGATCTCAGGAGTGGCAGCCAGAGGAGTTGCAGCGGCTGTGGGTTCCAGTGACAACTTGATAACCACCAGAGTCGGCGCGCGCGGGTTCTGGTGACAACCTGGGAACCGGTGATGGAGACGGCAGCAGAGGAGTTGGGGCCAGAGGAGAAGGTCTCTGTGGAGTAGGGGGGCGCCGTGGCATCCAAGGAGGAGCAGGTCTTGGTGGAGTAGGAGGACGCGGTGGTGGTGGGGGAGGCGCAGCCGGAAGGTTAAAGATTCTTGGGTCTGTTGCTGGTACGTTCATTTGTACCTGTGCAGCCCACTTGTGGGCAGTGTTCCAATAAGCCACAAAGTACAGGAAGTCCTGGAGCAGCGGCAGTCCAGCCCAACGGAATGGTGAGTCCAATTCATGGCTCTTGTGCAACGGAGGATTTTGAGTGGCGCGTTGCGGCCGGTTGCAAGGTGAGCTGGGCAGGGTCCACTTGTTGGTTGAAATCTTGTCATCGCTAAAAACCACAAACAAGTCATGCCAGGTCCTCTTGCACAGAAAACCTTGTGGACAGTTGCAAGGCATTCCATTGGATAGGGAGCAGCGGCGGTGGCTGGCTTGGCATGGGACACAGGCACACCGGCCCAGAAGGATTTGGCAGGAGAGGCCGTTCCCGCTGCAGAATGTGCAGGAAATTTTGGGTGAAGTAGGGTGGATGGGGTTTTTCTTTTTTTCCTTGGTGTGATGTAGCAGTGCAAAGGGGGAAGGTGGGGTGACTATGGTATAGTTGGAGGTAGGTGAGATAGTGGTGGATCTCTGGAGACAGAACTCAAGTTTGGGGGGATGTGGTGGTCTTTTGTAGATGCAAGTTGGAATTGGCTGCGCGCTGCGCGCTCAGCAATGGGTGCGGCTTTGCCACAGTAAGCCTTGCTGCGGGCTCAGCAGCAGTTGAATTGGGCTCAGAATCTGGAGACACGGGGTGGATTGGATTGGATTGAACGTCTTAAGATGCCCGGATGTATCTTGGATATCCGGAACATCGCTTCGGGCGGATGCGGACATGCGCAGGGGGCTCCAAGTTGGGCATGGCGCAAGGGCCGCATCATGAGAAGGACAAACCACGTGGACGTAATGGCAGGCGGGTAATACAGATTGATATGGGGTATGGGATGTGGATCATGGGATGGGGTTGGAAGGATAGATTTGGGCTAGGGTTCTGTACTTAGGTTTTATATTTCATTATTCTTGTTTGCTTGCGGTTTTACCTAGGTAAGGGTTGAGGGGCAGGTTACTTAAACCGCACCCTCAACCAGGATGTGGATGACGGATCATACCATTGGATCATTATAGGTTTTGGAAGGATCTTTACTCTCATTTCTCTATCTCTCAGTCAAAGGGTGAAAGGTTGCACTCAGGGTTTACAGATGCAAGGGATCAATAACTTCCAAACTTTGGAACAATTCTAGTAGAATTCCTCTTCTGAATTCCAATATGTTGAATCAGATGATGCATTGATGTTCAAGCAGGATTGGAGGTGGGGAAGCAACCAAGATGGTTGGTTGGTTTGAGTGACTTGTCTGACAAGTGACAGGCAAGGGAAACCTTCCTGGGAGCGCTGCACTTGCGTACATGACAACAGATTAATGAAAATAAGGAAATGAAATAAAGAAATGATGAAAAGTAGACATTGAATGGAACACAACTAAGAGAGCGTGGAAACTAAGGAGGAACTGCGCAATGATGAGAGCTCAGATCAACACACCTGCTCAACTCAACATCTGGATGATTTTATGACCCAATTTACTTAACAAGTTGTTCCACGGATGCTGTGCTGGCTGCCTTAGTAAGGGAATTGGCTAGCATTTCTTTCAATGAGATAAGATTTATGTCAGTTAGCTGGTTGTTCCAATAATTCCAGAGGCTCTTCAGCTTAATTTGGATGTATTTAGCATGCAACTTACATCAAAATTTATTGATCTTATCATTTAACCCTTTATTGTCAATTAGATTTATGGGAAATAGAGGTTTAGATCTCCAGATTTTGCCAATCAGATGGTGAATCCACCATCCTTCAAGATGACTGGCAGACAGTATGTTACACTCCCACTCTGTAGAAGAGGGAGCTATGCTCCTCTGTCAATGGATTGTTAAGTAGATAGGGGATACTTTGTAGAGATAGATGAAACCTTTTTACAACAATCAGGTGGTGGGATCATTGCCAAAAGTGGCATCACTGTAAATGACCAGACAAGCGGCAGGAGTCTTGGCACAAAAGATGAGATGGTAGTCAATTGCCTTCAGCAGGTACCTCCATAGGTGTTCTACTTCCTTCCAGTGTTGGATGCCCAGATTCTCAGAGAATCAAGCTAGGTTAGACACAGAAAAGCTAATTTCTGGCCTAGAAAAGGTTGAAATAAAGTTGAGTTGTCCAATTGGTGAGCAATAACTCTTATTCACTTTCTTGCTTGGTAGCCAGTTGGAGATTCAGGCCCAAGGTGCAAGGATTATTCATGGGCTTAGCGTCAACTAGGTTCATCTCTTCCAGTCCTTTCTTGATATGATTGGGGAGGGACAGATCTATATATTCTTTGCCTACATCAACATTCATACCTAGCAGTGTATCAACATTGTGAGCCAAAGAGTCTTTGAAACTGTCCTGGAACTTAGCCTTGAAGCCGTCAGCATCTCCAACAACCAAGAGATCATCAAAATGGAAAAAGAGAGCAGTGAAATTTTCACTTTAAAGATAGAGACAAGGACTTCTGTTGCTTTCTTCAAATCCATTCTCCTTAATTCAAGTGCTGAGAGTCTTGTACCAGTTGAGGGGAGCCTGCTTCAGTCTGTACAGAGATTTGATTAGCTTCAGGTATTTTGACGTTCTTTTTGATCCAGCTGGGGTCTTGATGAAGGCACTTTCTTCCAGGAGGGCTTGAAGGAATGCTCCTTTCACTTCAAATCAAAGAATTTTCAGATTTTTGTCCACTGAGTAACTGAGCAAGGCCTGTAGGGAGGCAAATTTTCCAGTAGGAGCAAATGTGTCAAAATAGTCTATACCATATCTCTGATTAAAACGCTGAACACAGACCCAAGCTTTCAGGGTGGACTATCCAGTGTGAATATCCTGCTTACTTTGGAACGCCCAGGTTGTATTGATTTGTTTGAAAACTTTGGATTCATCCGCATCTTCCCAGACACCCAGGTCTTTGATAGTGTTGAGTTCATTTCTTGATTGGAGGAAGCCAGACAAGTTGTTTGAGAGCCTCATGGATACTGCTTGGTAATGATTCATGGTGGTAACCATACTGCTCAGGGGCTTTAAGCTTTGACCAATCCCTCAGTCCAGGCTTCAACAATTCTAGAACTTCTGTGTCAGAAAGGTCAGAGTCAGAATAGTTCTGGTCCTCACAGTCATTTGTGTTTGGTTTCTGTCCATCCAGGTCTTCTGCTGAAATTTCCGCACTGGAGGTAGTACCTTCTGCCTCTCTTGGGGGTGCTAATGCAACCACTCCCTCTGAGATTTTGCCATCAAGTCATAATGGATCATTAGTTGTTTGGTCTTTAAGAAATCTCATGTGCTTTGATTCAATTATCTTCCTGTATTTTTTAAGCAAATTTTAAGAATGAAGGTGAGGGTTGTACCCTATGAATAGTCCCTCTTCACCTTTTGTGCTTAGTTTGGATTTTATTTTGTTATTTCTCTTCAAGTAGACTACACTTTCCCCAATAGGTTTGAGATATTCTTTGGGTAATTTATTTTTGTGTAGCATTTCCCAGGGAGATGGTTCTCCCTTTTTGGACGGTATTTGATTCAGGGATAAGCAACAGCTATGGATAACCACATTCCAGAAGTTCTTTGGTATTTTTGTGGAGCTGAAGACTGCTTGCAAAGATTCCATGATAGTACAATTGGCTATTTTGGCTTTCCCGTTGTGTTGTGAGTGATAACACTTGCTGACAATGTGATTGATTTATTGGGATTTGAAGAAGAACTTGAGAGACTTGTTGACAAACTCACCCCCTTCGTTGGATACAACTTCTGAAGGGTAACTGTTTTTCTTCCTTGCTTCATTTTCTATCACAAACTTGATGGTTTCAGTTGCTGCGTCCTTTGAAGGCAAAGCAAAGTCCAACAAATAGCCAGAATTATTTTTGACTACAGTGAGCAAGTACCTCATTACCCCTTTGCTGGTAGGATTGAAAGGACCCATTAAGTCAAGGTGAAGTCAATTGAACACTTTTGACGCAGGGATTTGATCCTTATTGAATGGTGCTCTGTTGATTTTGCTCTTTTCACAAGCTTCACATTCAAACTTGCTTTGGTTTCTTTCTTGATGCAATACCCAAGGTTATTCTCCATTAAATGGATGCTTGCGTGCCCCAATTTAAGGTGAAGTTCCTAGAGTTCCGCCAGGGATAGATAACAGGAAAAATCTTGATCTGTCTCTGCCCCCCTATTGATAGGAGACATAGCTTTTGAAGGTTTGTCCGCTAGGAATATGAGGAGATTATTCTCAAATTTTCCAGTTAGAATCTGGGCTTCAGCGCGTTGTAAGGCAAAAATGGGAGAGTCTGACTTGGTATTGACTTTGAGGCTGCATCCTTTTAGCGGAAGTTCCCCAAGTGACACCAGATTGACCATGGCTTCAGGGACCCATGCAGCATTCTCAACATGGATTTTCTTCCCGTTGCAGATTAGCGCAACACTACCAATGCCTTGGATAGCCATCCCCTTTCCTTTCTTCCCAGTTTTAATAAAATCCTCCCCAGACTTTTCAGATAGTGACAAAAAGAAATTTCAATCATGGAACATGTGAATCAAGCACTCACTATCCAAGATGAATCAGGCTGAGTGGGAGTAGTTGTGGAGGTTGGAGGAGCAGAAGAAGGAGTAGTCATAATTTTGGGACTCTGACTGAGGCTTTTTCTTTGCACTGCGTCTACCCTTGCTTGGAGGCTATTCAGGTTGCAGTTCTGGGTTTTTGGCCCAGCAGGGAAATGACAAGTGGGATTTGATGGCAGGGTTGTGTTTGCCATTTTCACATTGTGGATAGTTGGCTTCTCTTGGAGTGTTGGAGTGATACATTGCAGTATTGGTGTTGTAAGTTTCCACCGCCTTTGATTGAAATTCATTCTTGTGTTGGAATAAGTGATTTAGGACAACAAAAACAGACAATTCACTGCCCGAGTGCATAATTTGTGATCTCATTGTCTTGAGAGAATCTGGGAGCTTGAAGAGTATAAGGTAGCTGAGAATGTCACTGGGTAATTCTATGCCAACTTTGTCCAATTTTCAAAGATGTGCCCTCATGGAGGTGACAAATCCATCAATTTCTTTTTGGTCAAAACCCTGGTAGAGAAAATTGAAGAACATTCTGGCTCTTTTTACTGCCTGACTTGAGGCAAAATGATTCTTTGCAGCAAGCCAGATCAGTTTTGTTGAGTCTTCATTTTTGGGAGTTATGATGTTGGTATGAGTGCTGGGATCAAGTTTTGAAATAAGATAACCGGCCATCTCATTGTTGTCAGGAATTTCAACGTGAGGGTTGAAAGAATTTACCAGATCCAGGATGCCTTGCATCTTGAACAGTTGCTCTGTTTTCTTTCTCCAGATTGAATATTTTTTTTTCAAAAACAGTGGAGTTGATTCCATGAGCAATTTGAGAGCCAGTGCCTTGAAATTGCCTTCAACTCCTGGTCCAGGTTATTCCGTGGTTGTTTCCATATTGGTTGAGCTTGAACAATCCATATTTTGGCTTTTAAATGTGTAAAAGAAATTTTGGAATTGAGAAACCTGGACCAGGCTATTTGGATTGCAAGAATGAGATAAGCAAATGAAAGATAGGAAGAGACAGGAAACAAAGAAAAATAAAAAGGAACAAACAAGAACAGCACCTCTACAGGCAGGGTTATGGCCTAGAATAGACTATGCAGAGTTATAGGTGCTGGTTAAACAAATAGGCCTATCCTCCCAAATTAACTTGATGGTAAAGGAGAGCAATGATTTAGCCATTCCTGAGTTTAAGTTGAAAGTTCAGTTGGAACCTACCGCAGTGTTGAGATTTCTGGTGATCAGGTTAACAAGATTGTGTTGTTGACCAATCTTACCTTGTCGTGCCAAGCTGGGTTAGTTGGTGGATTAGTTGGTGATCAGGGCATACTTTGAATGAGATGATGCCTGGATGGTTGAGCAGGATTGGAGGTCAGGAAGCAACCAAGATGGTCAGTTGGCTTGAGTGACTTGTCTGAAAAGTGAAAGGAAAGGGAAACCTTCCTGGGAGCGCTGCACTTGCGTACGTGACAACAGATAAATGAAAATAAGGAAATGAAATAAATAAATGACAACAATTAGACATTGAATGAAACAAAACTAAGAGAGCGTGGAAACTAAGGAGGAACTTCCCAATGATGAGAGCTCAGATCAACAGAGGGGGATTAGGATGGGATGGTTTGAGGAGGAAGATTATAATTTGAGTTGGGGATGTTGATGAAGGTATGATTTGGAAGTTTTAGAGGTTGAGTTTTATTTATAGCTATGAGGCTGGGTTTGAGTTCCAACTATGGCAGAGATGTTTGATGACTTATTGATGTGTGGATGGTGCATAAATTGCAGGTTTGATGGTTGAAATATGCCATTTTTATGAAATCTTCCAATTTGAAATAAACCAGTCAGGGGGTATGTGTATTTCAGAAACCCACCATTAAAATGGTGTTTTTTGTCAAAAAAGAAAATGGTGGTTTTCTGATGGTGGATTTTCTAACTCTGATACACTATACTTTTGCATCAGGAACAGACTATTCTATAATATCACATGTCAGCAACAAGACAAATATAGTTTTCCAAATGTCTACACAAATCATATTTCTTTTTAGTATGGTGATTAATTACTGGGCTTAAACTGGAACTCTCTGATACTAAGTTCACTGTTTTAAGCCACCATACATCTCAGAATAGATAATAATGATTTTTTTTGAAATTGTGTAACAAGTTTTCATAATATTTTATAATTATTTTTTATAAGTTTTGATTATGCAACAAAACTGTGATAATGCATATTATCAAGAAGAGGATCCAAAATAACTTTAAAATAAGATATGACGACCCAGATTTTAACAAATTTATAGAATATGGATGAACAGAATAACTTATTTCTCAGGGTGTAGCTATTTTATAATCCATATCCCATAATATAGATAGAATATTGTATAAAACTTGATCTTATTCTTATTTTATAATGAATAATACCTTATGAAGTTCAAACTGTCTTTAAAATGTGCCAATAAAGAAAAAATTAAATATTTATAGAACAAACCTTGTAGGATGATTTCCAAGAGATATACATACTTTATGTGTCTAATTACTTCCAAGATACATGTTTATGGTGGACAAACACCCATGAGGGAATGTGTCTAAGTTTTTGTTTATTGGTTTATTAATTTTCTGAGGCACTTTCACTATCAATATTATTGATATGCAAACCATAATATTGATCAACTAACCTTCTAGGGAGTGAATCAAAATATTACATTAAAAACCCACCCCAATGAGTATTCATCACTTATTTCTAATTGAGGGTAACTCAACAGGGTATGACCCCTTGAGGGAAAAAACAGGGAGAGCCTTTTAATCACCTGAAAATCTATTGAGTTCCCAAAGGGCTTCTTCTAACCTGCAGTAATGTTCATTATAAATTTACATTTAATATCCATCCAAATGAGTAAATAGTCCCCTATTTTCTCATTGGGGATGATTCAATGGGTTTTGAGCCCTTGAGGAAAAACCAGTTAGATTGAAGAAATCCCCTGAGGATCCCCTGAGTCTTCTGAGGGCTCCTGTTACCTTGAAAGAGGATTTTCTTTAAAATATAGCCCCTTCCTTGGTGATTCATTATTTGTGTTTTGTGATAAATTCACAACCCTACACAACCTGTACACAACTCATAATGGGTTTTGTGGCATGTTGAACAACCCATTCAAGTTGGTACAGCTCCCCACAACTCTCATCCTGTTGGAAGTCATTGCTACAACATGCAATAGTGGGATGTTGTACCTATTTGTTTTGTGAGTACAATCAAACAAAAAAACATGATGCAATTTTTTGCAAAGTTTTATAGACTCAGTATTCACCAAGGAAAGGGCCTCTAATTGACCCTCTCCACTTTATTTTGAACTGGAAACCCAGTGATTATCTTGGATATTTTCAAATAGCACATCCATAACACTTTTACCCTTGAGTTCTTCTGCTTTTACCTTGTGCTTAGTGTTGCAGATTTTTCTATTTTCAATGTATTCTCCACCATCAATCTTGATTAATTTCCTTTTTAGTTGAATTTTATTGATCCCATATTTCATGCCTCCCTTCAGTTGATCTAAAGCCACACCAGAGATTCTCCACAGTTGAGGATGCACTGAAGGGTTTGAAGATGGTTGATGATTATGTTGGTAATTTCTGATGGAGAGGCACCATGTGGGATCTGCCACTGTGAAACTTTCACAGAGCATTAATTTAAACCCAACCTTCTTTTGAGTTTGCGACTCAAGGCTGAAGATATGCAGAGACAGAAGGATAATATTGCCAAAAAACATGAGGAAGGAAAGAGACAAGACAATGAAGCAATATGAGATCACAGAGACTTACCTGAGGATATGCAGAGTGGAAACAGAGACAGAAGGATGAGGAAGGAGTCCTTTAGTCTTGCCTGAACCCTGTCATCAGGTAGTATTCAATAGATGAGTGTCACAAGTGAAGTGACACCTCATCATTGGTGACACTTAGTGATAATTAAGAGAAAGAAACACAAAAGTAATGTTTGAGGAAGATATAAAACAATTGGAAAGATGACATAGGCAAAGAAGAATAAAGAGAGAGTGGAAATGGAAATACAGGACAAGAGTATATGAAGAGTAATGAAAATGGGTTTTTCCAACACCCCCCCTTGCTGAGAAAATTAAAACATACCAAACATGGCACAATATCTGTGCAGTAGGACCCAAGACAGGGACTTGGTGAGCATTTCCGCCAGCATGCCAGCAGTTGATAGGTGAAAAACCTCAAATATAGAACAACTTATGAACTTGAAAATGAAGTTATGCCTTGGGTCAATTTGCTTTGTCCTGGAATGGTGTTGGGGATTCTTTGCTAAGGCCTTGGCTCCACTGTTGTCAAAAAAGAGTTTGATGGGTGCTGTGGAATGCAATTTTAGTTCCAATAAGAGTTTGTGGAGCCACAGGCCCTCCTTTCAGGAGTTGGAGGGAGCCTTGTACTCCTCCTCTGTATTCAATAATTAACCAGTTGCTTGCTTCCTGGAATTCCAGGAGACAGCCCTGGACCCAAGCCAAAACGTGTAGCTGGAGGTGGACTGGTGGTCCGCAACTTCCTTGGCCATTCTAAATCAATATATCCCACAAGGTTGAGGTCATCACCTCCCAGTACAAGGTGTAGATGGTGCAATCTTTGCAGATACTGAAGAATCCTGAAAACCAAATTCCAGTGCTCCAGGGATAGATCTTGAAGGAGTTGTGAGAGTTTGTAGACCACAAAAGTAAAGCTGGGCCTGATGCACTGGGACACCCGTAGTAAGGAGCCAATGAGCTTTTTTTAATGAGGAAGGGAAGCAGGAAAGTATGGAGATAATTTTTGAAGGAGTTTGAAGTTTCTATTGATTGGGGATTGAACAGAGTGCTAGTTGTCTGGGGAGAGGAAAGTACAGCAGATGGGGTTTATATAGTGGGACTGACCAACTGAAACCTTCCTGGATGGAAGATCTTGTTGGATGGATATAGAGAGAAAAAGATGGAGATTGTCATTGGAGCCCACTCTGAATTTCTTGGAAATGTTTTTGACAAACTTTGTCACAAACCTTTTAGTTCCTAGCATGGCAACTCATCAATTTGGGCGGTCATTTCACCAACAAGCACACCTCCTTCCAGTTTGTAGTACAGCAAGGAATTTTAGGCTGACCTTAGAAGTTCCAGGGATTCCATTGCGGAATTCAATTCCAGGTTCCACTGCCAAGGATATTGTTTGAGGCCATAAATTGTGCAAGTTACCTTGCAGACCCACTCAGGGCAACCAGGATCTTCAAAGCCCGGCAGTCAAGACATGTAGAAAGGCTCATCCAAGTTCCCATTGAGGAATTTGGTCTTGAAGTTAATTTGAAATCTGACCCACCCCTTGTGTCCAAGGAGAGAGAGTATGAGATTGAGAATTTCCAAGCACAGAGTGGGTTTGAAGACTTCAGAAAAATTGAGGCCTTGAATCTGCAAAAAGCCAATGGAAAAAATATGGGATTTGAGCTTGATGATCAACCCATCCTTCAGGAATTTCACTTTGAAGATCCATTTACAGCAAATGAACTTCCTTTTCTTTGGAGGGGTAAAAAAACCCAGGTGACCATTCATTGGAGAGAGGAAATCTCCTCTTGAGAAAAAAAAATACATTGATGGTGGTGGGGTGATTTGAAAAGCTGCTTCCAGGTTTTGGGAGTAGGCAAATTTTCTTTCATGGATGCAGAGCAGGAAAAGTTGCCTTATCTTGACAGGGGACAACAATTCTGGGATGAGCAACAAATATTCAGGGCAGGTGGGGGTGGAGGTGGAGAAGGAGAAGGGAAGGCAGGAGAGGGGAACTTTTCCCTTGCGCCAGGTGGGGGAGAGGAAAAGGATGCTTGGGAGTTGGACATGCCGGGTCAGCTTGGGTACCAATCCAAACCAGAATAATCACCATTGGTGGATCTGGGAAAAGGTACCAAAGAGGGATGGTATGGGAAGAGTTCCAAGGGGAGGTAGGGAGAGGGATCTGGGGGGGGGAAGAGAAGACAAAGTGGGGGCGGTGGCTTCTGGAGGAGGATTGCCACTTGGGGATGGAGAACATGGAACAGATGGGGGAGAGAGGAAGGAAGGAGGGTCAGTGGAGGTGGGTTTGTGTGATGAGACAGACCACAGTAGCTACACACAGAGTGGTTGTTGGTCAGCATGAGATTTATTTATTGTGCACCTGTAGGGGAAGATACTGTCATTGAAGATACATTCTTGGGACTTAGCCACACTGCAGCTTGTAAGATTGAGGATGTAATAGCTATTTCCTTGAGTAAGTGAGGATAGGAGAAGAGCTGTTTTGTATTTGTTTTCAAGTTGGACTTTATGCATGTTTCACATTGTGGTACCTCCAGTTTGTTGTGGGGATGGGGGGTGATATTTTGTGATTTGAGAAGATTTATGGGTGATTTCAGGTTCAGGTGAGACAGCCTACTGTGATAGCCAAAAAGGCTGTTTTCAGCAGATTGAAAATTTTTTGAGGATAAGGAGGCCCAATCACTTATGTATTTTTGAGAGAGATGGCACAGGTTCACATTTTGGTAACCCAATTTCAGAGCGGTGGTGTTCAAATTTGTAGTGTCACTATCAAATATTTGCAGTCTTCTTTTGAGAAAACTACAATGAAGCTGGAATGGCATACATTTGAAGATTTATAGGAGATTTTTTTGAAGTTTTGGAACAACAAGGGACTTTATCTTGCAGAAGGACAGATTGAGGGGACCCTTGGACAATGAATTTATGTTTGATCCATTGGCTATGCAAATAGTGGTTAGATTGGGTTTTTTTCATTTATTTGGTACTTGTAAGGATTCATCAATGTGGAAAATCCTGATTCTTGATTGAAATCTCTCTTTAGATTTGTGTTTGAGTGGGTAATATGGCAGGTAGCTCATCCAGAATGGACCTTGATTTGAGAGTCTGAGAAGTCATCTGACTCCTAAGTTTTTGATTTATCTTTTTTCACCACTTTTCTCAGGTTAGAATTCACATATTTAGGCTTTCCTGACCATCCCTTCTTGAAGCAGGAACTCTTCTTAGAAAATTTGAGTGCTTTGAGGACCTCTGGAGATTGAGAGAAGAGTGTCCCTTGGGATTTCAATTGGTGCAGTAGTAAGTTCTGATTTGATTTTTCAATCCTTGAGGTGGTTTTTATTTTATTATATTCTGTATTTATTTGATGGTTGGTTGTTTGTGGAGTTTAATACTGTATCCTAATATCTGGTTTGTCTTTGTAGATGTTCTTGCTTCAAGGCAGCTATTATTTTTGATGAGGGGACTGATTCTTTGTTCATCATGTTTGAGACAAATCCAAGCCAGTTTTCAGGGAGAGAGAGAAGTATAGAAGTTTCCTGAAGATCCTCAGCAGTCAAAGGAGTTTATTGGCTGATCAGCAAGGAGATTTTCTTGCCATAAGACCCAATTTCAGATAGATGGGCATTCAAATTGTTTTTGTTTAATTTATTGAGTAGGATTTTCCTCAGCCAGTACATTCTCCCTCCTGTTTAGCTGTATTGACAAGCATCTTTAAAGGTGTTCCAAATTCTCCAAGAACTCTCTTTTTTTCATTTATTAAAATTTAGACAAGCCATATTGATCTTAATGTCAGCTTGCTACTTGTACAGAGCAACCTGTCAAAGTAGAATAGAAACAAAAATAAAATCATAAATCACAGAAATAGTGAGAAATCACAAACAATTATGGCAGATTTGGATTCCTCATCCATAATAAAATAGTGTCACTCACTGACACCACCCTTGAATTCCAACTCCTTATATTTTTAAATAAATTTACAAGAAAATGACCCAAAACCACAACATCACTACAAGTGAATTTTTGGCCATTCTAAGAATTCACCTTTATTTTCATGTGTAGGTTTCACACCCCAAATAACTCAGAATTGGAGTGTTTTGTGTAGTTTAGTAGTTACATCCAGTTTTGTGTTCTGTAAAAATTCCCGCATGCAGCCCCACACCCATACAGTACAGGTTGCATGCATCTGACACTCAAAATTCAGACACCTATCCAGGAAACCACATTCAATATGCTTCTGGCTGGAGATTCCAGATTCCTGCATGCAGCTGTCAAGCATGCGCGTGTCAAAACTTCCAGGTCAACTTCTTTCAACCAGCTACCTCAAGAACATGCTACAACCTCTATGCATATGTCATGCATATGTAACAAATTAATAGATGGTTAGAGGACCTCTAGGCATATGTTATGCATATGTAACAAATTGATAGATGGTTAGATAATTGTTTGAATCTACCATAAATTAAATAAAAACATAGCCAAGTCAATCATAAAATTGATGAATCAAATAAAAAAATAATAACAGTTGTCACAAAAATGACATCAACCAATCTTTAATGACCACAAAAATTCCCAAGGAGTTTTCATTAAAATTACCAAAATTTTCAGAGGTTGAAAGAGAATTGATTAATGTCTACTTCTGACCACCTTACTCAAATTAAAGAATATAAAGTATGAAATATTTCAGAGCTACAGCAATAACAAATTAACATCAAAAACAAGTCTTGAAAATTATTTTACACATAAGTATGACACATAAAGGTACAGCTGAGTTAAATCACAAAGAATGTGTTGCAAACTAGCCCTGACCAGCTTTCTAGCCTTATCCCTCAAGAACAACCCTTCTTATGTGCCCTAAGTAGGCCCCTTCACCACAAAAGTTATATACACAGTAACTTTTGGTTATTTTAAACCCCATTAATTTTTAGTATCAATCCAGACCCCATTGCAATTTATGATCAATGTTTTATAAGAGATAAACAAGTGATATATGCCATGATTCTGATAGCATAACTATTAATTCTGAGCCCATTATTAATTTCCTTGAAGAAAAATCATCTAGATACCCCACCAAGTGATCTGAGACCCTTCAACCATGAATTTCTGCGGGGTTTCTGGGAGCCACTACTCAAAGCAGGAATTTAGATCCTCCCTGCTTTTAGAATTAATTGCTTTAAACAGACTTTCACACCCATTCCCATGGTTTAACCCCTTTCTGTAAATCAAAAGGACCCCATCATACCAAGGTTCTACACGGTGCAAAGTTTCCCCTCAAAGAGAGGTTGCTAAATCTGTAAAGATCCCCAGCTCTGTATAGACTTTTTCCCCCCTTCAAAAAATATTCAGAAAATTTTTTAACCAAAAAAAACATAAAACTTACACTTTGTCTCATCATGTTTAATTATTTTGAGAATTTTAAATGTTTTTCTTGGAAATATTATTATTCCAAAACCAATATCACTTTCTGTAGCTAAAGGACTGTAAGGTTCCTGGTATCACAAAGCTGACACTTGAAATGACTGAAAAGAAGGCAAGATTATCTCGTGACCACATGCTCTGATAAGTTTTTGTTGACTGATTTTTGAAGAGATAGCTCACTCCAGATGCCCAAAAATGGATTTGTATTATCATGGCCCTGTCAAGGCATTTCAATTCTGAACCAGGAGTGCTTAATGTTATAATTGAGGGTGTCTTAAGGACAGGGTGTGAAGATTGGTTTCCTTCTATGGGAATTTTTAGTTTATTTATTGACACTAAGGTGCTGACAGATCCTTCTGTATTGATCTATAATTTAAGTTCAAATTGGTTCAATTTGTAGCTCTGGGCTCATAAACTGTTGAGTTTGAGACTCCAGGCTGAGGCTATGCAGAGTGGAAGCAGAGAAAGAAGGATGTGGAAGGATTCCTTCAGCCTTTCATGAAATCTGTCCTCAGGTAGTATCCAATAGATGAGTGTCATGAGTGAAGTACCACCTCATCATGGGTGAAACTGAGTGAGAATTAAGAGAAAGAAATGAAAAATTAAAGTGTGAGGCAAATAGAAAAAAATTGGACAGATTACATTGGCAAAGAAGAACACAGAGAGAATGGAAATGGAAATCTGCAAAAAAATTACATGTAGAGTAATGAAAATATATTTTTCCAAAACCTTCCTTGTGTGATTTTGCATCTGCCTTTTGGTGAGCAACAGCCCTGATTATCTTCCATGTCTTTTGCATGCTAGGTCTACATATTTTTCTTCCTTTGAATCAAATTTTTTTGAAGCGTAGCCATGCATGGATTCTCATTTTTGGAAAGAGTATTCTACTTCTTCCCTAATAGAAAAGGCTATCACAGGAGGAGGTTGAAGTGGTTCTGGCACCTCATAGTTACAAAGTTACATATTTAGTGCCGCCATGATTGCATTTGTTTCCATCAAATCAAATCAATCAAATGGCACATGAAATGTTGTGAACCACCACCAGTCAATTCCATTTGTTAAAAACCTTGTTCCTCAATTGTAACCCTAGATGAGGATGCAATTGGGCCTTCCAATGTTTTATTTTCCAAATTCCTAGCTTCTTCCACAGCTTTGTTTACAGCACTATCAATTAGTTCCTTCAATGCAGCCATGTTGAAACCAGGGGGGCTTGGGCTTGTCTCTATTCCCATAACCCAAAAAAAATCTAAAGAAACTCCTTTTTTCAATCAAAATTTCAACTCAAGAACTCCAAAGTTTACTCAATTTTGGGTTGAGAAAAAGAAAATTTTCCAATGGGCAAGTATTGTGTACTGTACATTTGAGTTTGCACAAAAGTTTCAAAGTTCTTTTTATTGTCCAATAGTCCCAAAATGTATGTGAAATCCCCAAGTTAGGGTTTATGGCACTCAGATGTGATCCTGAGGCGCCTAGTTACTCCTAATCACCCCCTAAAATGGCCCATTTGGAGCAAAATAGCCCCAAATGGGCCAAAAGCATTATTCACAGCTCAAATGGGCTGTGAATTTAACACTGCCCATTATTTATTATTGATTCAGAATATAAAAATAGTTAACCAGCCCATCTAACTTGATCTCAAGAAAGAAAATTGACTGTGGACCTAAGCTTTATTATCAAGACAAACCAATAATCAACCCATCAAATTGAATTTTAAGTGTGAAGTCCTTTGGAGATGTGATTTTTTTGTTACTATAAAGGTTTTTTATTTACTGTTTTAATCAATTATCCAATGAGACTTAATCAGTTAAGGCCAAAAAGCTTATCTCTGCAAAGCTACCTAAGGTGTGATTTTATTACTCATAGTACTCTATTATTATTCAATTTAATTTAAAGCAACAGTATTACTTTTATAAGTAGCCAAATACTGATTTAATTATTTTTTCTATTAATTTTTGCAGTTTCAACCATTTCCCACGCATAGAAGTAGAGGTTAAATCCCTGAAATCACATTTTGACACCTTAGCCTCATTCCAAGCCAATCTCCCAAGATCTCAGTCAATTTAAATTTTCAGCTCTGCATACTCCCAGATCTATTTCCTGTGCATCTTCCCTGCATACCTGCAGCTCCTAATCTTCTCTCCCTGGCTTCCTCTCTCTGCATGGATGAGGAATCTCCAAATTTCTTCTGCCATTTAAAGTTGTATGTGCATGACCAATCCTTTCCAAGACTTTCAGATCAGTAAAAATCAGTCTCCATGGTAAATTGCACTAATCCTGAATCTCAACAAAACCCCCAAGACCACTGGACCTGTATGAAGACTTGGAAAGAAAACAAATCAAAGGAAAATCTCTTTGTATCCCACTCCAAAAGAAGGAGCTGGATTTGATTTCAAATTTTCTATAAAACTTTGGAATTGAATCAATATGGATGAAATTTTACTTGAATTAGGATCTTCCAGAATTTTTTTCAACAAAAAAAAACTTATAAAAAATCTTTCAAAAAATAAAAACAAGGTCTTTTGAGCAAATCCTGGTGCCTCTCTTAAAGCTGTAGGGTTCATTAATGCAAAAAATTCAACTGACCTTTTGAATAAAGTACTATCTGCTGGTTCCTACTTAAATTTTAATCTCATATCACACTGGAAATTAATCAAGGCTGGATTCTCCCAAAATTCAAATGGAAAAATTTTTTTCAATGTGAATCTCAACTATAACCCAGTTCTTTATGGCAATATTTGAAATAATCATTTTATTATTTATCCATCCATACATCAAAAACAATTTCTAAGTCATTATTTCTTTCCATCTCCTCAATTCATAGGAGAATTGTTTATCCTCACTCTAGAAAAAACAAAATCATTCCAAAATATTCCAAAATTATTTGATAGGAAAAATTATGATTCACCTTCTCTGCCCTTAAGAAATTCCACTGCCTTAATCAAATCAAAAAATCATAACAGCTTCAAAAACATTCATTCAATTCCATGCTGATTTACAGTTGGTACAAAAAAATCCTGCAACTTTTTTTTTGAGTGGGCATAACCAAGTACTTTCAGAAATTGATATCAAGCACAGGAAGTGTGATAGTTTGTTTTTACAACCCCAAAAGAAATATCCCTCTTAATATTATGGTTCTCAACAAACCCACCATTGTAGTTTTTCAATTTGATTCCAATTTTTGATGATTCATCAAAAAACAAATTTTGGTAATTAATTTATTCAATATTTGACATACTTATTTAAATCTTTATTTTTCATGATTTTTTTTTTAAAAAAATCAAATTTTCATAATTATCATTCCATCTCACACAGCAAGTCATTCAAGGGACCAAATTTTCCAAATATTTTACTTTTTCAAAAAAATTTTGGAGCCATTCAAAGGTTCTTTTTCTTAAACAAAGAAATAAATTATTTATCTTCAAAATATTCAAAGACACCAACACTCTCCCAAAGGGACCTCATTTATTTTATATGAATATTCTTCACTCAAATAGCCTGTCTGAGCAGTTCTCATGAATCCCAAAAGCCCTAGATAATCTTTATTCTTGGAATTAGATCCAGCTATTAAAAAATTAACAGTAATCCATTGTAGCATTATTGAATTTTAGAATAAAGCAATATGTTCTTTTTTTATCTCATATTCCACTTTTCATCCTTCTTCAAGAGAGAATAAATGGGGAAGAAGATTGATGGTATCAAACTTTTTGAATTTCTTCTGTGGATCTGACAGCTTTTTCAATTATTTTCAATTTTTACTCTTTTTTCATGAATTTGAAATTAATTTTGATTTCAGTTTTTGGATTTTGTTTTATTAAATAGCAGATGATGAATAATCCAAAAATGAGAATTGAAGAAACCTTGTTTGTTTTTTTTAGTGTCATATTTTCCTTCAAACAAGTACTTGAAAGTACAAGGGCTGATTCTTTTTCAATCATTCCCAATAATTTTGTCTACCCGCTTTACATGAGCCTATGAAAACCTTTTTTACCTCTGGATTTCTTTATTTCCTTGTAGTATTCAATGAATTTGAAAATTTCAAGATACATCAATCTTCCCATGAATCTCAATTACAATTTAATTAATAGATTTATCAAACTTATAAATCTTTACATTAATTCATTTTATTATGAAATTCAGTGCTTCAACTCAGATAAAAGAATTTTTTGTGGAATTTTTTATTGAACCATTTATTTTAAGTTACATGGTTTGGAATTGGACAGACCACCTGTAAAACTCACACTCCTCAACATATGGGGGGCAAGGAAATCAAAATGTTCTTGAAGCCTCAAGAACATAAATTTTTTACATTGAAATTCCTGAAAATCTCTGAGAAATAATCATACCTAGCTTGTGACTTGTTTTTAATCTCATATCATACATCAAGCAAAATTTATTTCTATAAAAACTGTTTACTTTAAAGAGCCTTAAGTTCAAGCTTTTTTTCAATCTTTTATTTCTGAATATTTTACTCAATGAGTAAACCTAAATTCTAAAACTCAGAAAGAGAGGCTTTGATTTCTCATGTGTAGGCCTTGAACTTTACTTGAATTCTTATCTTTTTCATGTTCCACAATAAATGATGAACCTTGCTCCAGTAAAATTGAATTTTTCTTAAGTGTTGGAATTCTCATGTTCTGCTCACACTTAAGTTCCATTTATGTCCATTATTTTTATCTAGACTAGAAGGATTAACAACCCTTTTAGATGATTACAAAGGTCTGCTAGTATTTAAAATCAAAACTCAAGAGGCATAGAAGACCCAAGAGGCGTGTAGACTCAGTGGCTTAAGACCCAGTTAGTGTTCTGTGACTGTACTGATTTTCTTTGTCTTCTCTGCTAGTTGTAAATCTGGTTAAAACTTTTTCCCGTTTGTTCTATCCATTTTATAGGCATTTATGCATACTGTCTCTGATCATTACAACCACTTTTTGGCCCTGTTAAGAATCAGGAAGTTGTATGTATATAAGAGCTCTTAAGACTAAGAAATAAACATCATCAGTTCTAGCGTACCTTCAATCAGAGTGCCCCCTCATCTGAACCTCCTGATCCGCTGCTCTTTGCGACATAAGATTAAATTTATCTTTATATATTTCTTTCTTGGCCTTTGGCCCTTTTTATTTCAACATGATTAACAGTTGAACCCGCTAAACCCCATTGCGCTCCTCTCAGTTTCTCCATCTCTCATTGACCAAACCATGAGCACTAACAGTGACTCCAACCGCTTTCTTCTGACCTCAGAAAACTACAAAATATGGGTTGCCCCAATGGAAGCTAAACTTGATGACATCAACGCACTCAACATTGTGACGGGTAGGATAACCGATGATCAAGTCAAAGGAGTCGAAGAAAAGAGTCAATTTGTTAAAGCAAACACAAAAGCCTATACTCTTATTGTGCAAAATCTTGACGAGTCACATTTGGCGCTGGTAAGCACCACTCTGTTGACCAACAAACGATTCAATGGAAGCGCCTTTTGGACTCTCCTTTGCACAAAATATGCCGGAAATGATCTTGCTGCTCGATCCGCCGCCCTTAATCAATTCCTTGACCTGGAATTCTCCTCGGTTGAAAAATTTTGCCCGGCAATTTGGTTATCAAATCAAAAGATGGTCCTGGCCAGTATCAGACTCAATTATCAAGTCAAGATCCTTCTGATGTTCAGGAAGCTTCCAAAAAAGGAGTTCAGATCCTTCCGAGACGTAGTGGCTATGGGCTTCTCTAGTGAGTCATTTGAAGCGATAATCAAGCAACTCGAGTCCTACTCTATTACCTCAGTCAATAAAGACAAAACCGACCTGGAAATTGAGACTCCTCAATCCATATTCACCTGATCCAATGATCACAGGACTAAGAACAAGACTCAAGGCTCGACCTTTCTCTGTTCCTTTGGCAAGAAATCTGGTCACCGCGCCATAAGCTGTTGGGAACGTAAATGCCAAGAGATTGACTTACCTCAAAAAGGGTCAAACAATGCGACGGCCTCCTTGCATCTTGCCAGCGCTTCTATAAATAATCAACCGGTCTCCACAAGTCAACAGCAAAAGGATGATGACGGTGCAGATGTTTTTACGTACTTTCGAACCCCTGATCGCAATTGATAGCATTACAACGACATCAGATTTGAAAACGTCACCTATTTTTAAAGACTACATTGTTGGAATTGAACCCAACGTCCACAACAAGTAGGAAAACGGGTAAGTAGTGAGAGGCGCACCGACTATCCATGACGTTGTAGGGTCCGAGCCCTATGACGTCACCACTTGAAGTGAGACCTAAGCTACCGCGCTCACACGAGCCAATGAGAGTATAAAAGAGCCCCGTGCCGTCCACAGTATTAGATCCCCCATCACTTCCACAAACTATTACGGTGGATCTAATACCGTAAGCCATTTTCCTTATTTTCCTTATGTCACACCACTAAGAATGACGAGTCACTTATTCATACACCATCCAACCATTGTACAATAGTCAGGAGAGCTATCAGGGAGTGATCATCAATCTTAGCCGGTTGCTAAGATTGAATCTACTTTATCATCATCAGGTGTTAGTCACACGCTTCTACTGTGCTAATCTCTGCCAAAGTAACTAAAATAACTTCCACAAACTATTACGGGGGATCTAATACCTCAGGAGAGCTATCAGGGAGTGATCATCAATCTTAGCCGGTTGCTAAGATTGAATCTACTTTATCATCATCAGGTGAGAGCTATCAGGGAGTGATCATCAATCTTAGCCGGTTGCTAAGATTGAATCTACTTTATCATCATCAGACGTGCCCAAATTCTTACATGGTAGCAAGAGGCGCAATCCGACATGGCACCAGTCTCACGATCACCTACTTCTAGTCTGGTACCAACCACTAACCCTGTGGTTTCATCCATCAGCCCAAACATCCCACCATTTACCACCCAGCCATATGTCAGAGAAACCACTGCCTCTAAAGTGGACCCTGAAACAAGCCGCTTAAAGTACTTAGCCCAACAAGAGATTATTAACCTACTTTCCAAACTATCTATATCCGTTAAGCTCAACGACAACAACTACGGAACCTGGTCAAACGCCGTCACCGTGGCCTTAGAAGCCGTCGAATTTGATCAGTACCTTGTTGATGACATGATTGTACCGGAAAGCCAGTCCAATATCCACCATGACGCCACCAAGCGACTATTATGCTCGTGGCTACTAAGTCACATTGACTCACAAAACTGCTCCCGCCTGAATGCCAAATTTCAAACATCAACTAACCGCACCAAATACACCAGCCCCACAAAAATCTGCAATGCGCTAAAAGAATTTCACCAAAAGAATGCCAATCACAACATCTTCGACCTGCAAAAACAACTAAGACTATTAAAACAAGGCCCAAATATCACTCTTCAAGACCATCTGGACAAATTTGAAATCATCAAATCACAGATCTCCCAGTCTGGGGGTAACTTTGAAAATGACACTCTTGTCTTTGTCCTTCTTGAATCTATCCATCCAAGATACAAAAGTGATGTCAGATCCATCACCAGATTCATCAAACCGCTGACTTATTCTCGCGTGTTTGAAGAAATACTTGAGAAGCACAAGTTCTCAACCATAAACCAACGAAGCAACTCACACGCTGAAGAAGCAAACCTGAGCAGCACAAAGACCAATAAACCACGATGCACAAAAGATAAATGTCTTGGCCCACATAACCCAAGTCAGTGCCATGCCAGAAATGAGAATGCAAGAAAGAATTGGATTGAAAAGAAGATCAGAGCCGGCAAATGGAGGGGCGAACTTCCTGAATGGTACCACCCCTCTGGAAAACGCCCAATCACAGAGTCCAACCTTACATCAGTCATTCTCAACTGCCCAGAATCAAATCAGCCCATGTGCTTTTTCGGAAAGAGTGGATCTAACAAGAACATTATACTCTTTGACACCGGAGCCTCTCAACATATGTTCAATAGTATAGAATACTTCAAAAAGGAAAACTACTCACAAGTAGATGGCGTAGATCTTCAACTTGCCGGTGGCGGAATAACCCTTCCAGTAACGGGCACTGGATCAGCGGTTATCAATGGTGAAAACGATGTTCCAATCAGATTTGAAAACGCTCTATATGTACCCAAGCTCTCAAAGAATCTCATTGCCGGATGTATTCTGCTTCAAGATCAAATAAACATCAGTACCAATGGGCCTCACGTCGAACTAAGGAACCGAGATGTTGTGCTCTTAAAAGGTAAATTCAATAATAATCTCATGGAATTTGAAGCAACGCTGTGGTAGACCAAACCTAATCTATAGCCATCAGACTCAATTTTCTAGTATAAATATAATCCCAATCATAAATTTAACCTCAGAAATGGATTCTACACCAAAAATAACCCATAGTCACCCAGCCAAACTACTCCTCTATCTCTCATGGTTTAGAAGATACAGCCAAAATAAATTGTGGACAGCTCATATCACACCCAGGTATCACAAACTAGTGAAAGGCCATATGGGTATACTTGGAATCCCTAAAGACATACCAGTAACATCCCAACATAACACCTCAACCAAACATACAACCAATCACCTCACCTGTATACTCAGAACCATAAGCAAGGCCATGTGTAACCAAAACAACCAGCAGTACAAGGCACCACAGGACTACCCAGCAATGTATGCAGGCAGTCGGGGCCATGTTTAACCAAACAACCACCAGTACATACAGCCAGTAGCATGTGATACCAAATAAACTACCAGTACCAACAACCCTCAGCACCACACAGAAATTTATGCAGCCAGTAGCATGTGTAACCAAACACCCAGCAGTACAAGGCACCACAGGACTACCCAGCAATGTATTCAGGCAGTCAGGGCCATGTAGATCCAAACAACCACCAGTACAGGCACAACAGGACTACCCAGCAATGTATGCAGGCAGTCTGGGCCATGTGTAACCAAACAACCACCAGTGAAAATACCACAGGACTACCCAGCAATATATGCAGGCAGCTAGGACCATGTAGATCCAAACAACCCACCAGTACCAGTTCACCACAGCACAAATTCAACCCAGAACTACACAGCAATTAATGTAGGCAAGTGCCTGCATGAAACCCCAGTACAACCTCTTTCCAACCAGCAGAAATGCCTCATGTAACTGTATTAGATTTTCCCAACCAGCAGAAAATGCCTCATGTAACTGTATTAGATTTTCCCAACCAGCTAAAATGTCTCATGTACCTGTATCCCACTGTAACAGGGGAAGCCCCAGGGCACCCTCAGGGGCAGCCCTGAGCATCCCCTGAGGACCAGATTTTTTATTTAAGGAGGGCCTCTCTGCCCTATCCAGGTTGTATCCATCATCATCATCCACCATCCAGGAGCTCCACCCACTCATCAACTACTCATCATCCAATTACCACCCAATCATCTGTGGTCCTACCCAGAAAAAAAAAGGAGATTGTCAGTGTAACAATAAAGAAAAAGGGAAATCAAAGACCAATTTTATAACCTCATCAACCATTGAAACCACCCCATTAGGTGCTTTGAATAAGGGTCCTTCTGTGACCTGAGCTATTCAGCACCAAATTAAAGGAAACCACCCATCACTCAATAATTACCCTTACAAAGAAAGAGAGCACAACCAAAAAGGGATTGCCAACCTTTTTTTCCTCTACGCAGCCCCCTGTGGGTAAACCCATCCTTGGTTCCTCTCCTGAACCACCCCTTTGATAGAACCCTTGAACCCTTTAATATTGGGATATTGGTTAAGATCACACATATCTGATCAACCACTAACCAATAAGCCAATACATCTGGTCCATTCTTCAACAACCCTACCAATAAAAATTAATAACCAATCAAGGTCTGATCTGAGACCTATACTAAGTCTCAAAGAAACCAGCCATTAATTTAAATAAATTATTGTGCAGAATTACTATAGTACTAGAAGGGCAGGCAATTCAAATGAAAGATTGGAGGTTCTTATTGCAACGAAGGACCGATAGAAGAAGATGCACAGGTGTGCTGAAAAGTAGTTACAAGAAAATAAAGAAGAAATCAAATGAGAGTTAAGAAGTGATAATTCAACAAAAGTAGATGAGTTAAATTGAAGAAGGATCTCACTGCTAGACAGATCTCAAGATGAGTGATGACTCGAATGATAGATGGGTCGATGGTGGTTTTGTGGAGATGAGTCAATGGTGGAGTTGATGGAATGTGGAAGAGTGGGAATGAGGACAAAAAGGTTAGAATGATTGAGGATTGAGTTGAAGATGATGGGCGGTGATGAGTAGGTCGAATCAAGGTTGAGAGTATGTTGAGTTGAGGATAATAGGAGGAGTATTTGAGGATTGGGCGAAGAAGGAATTGAAGGATCTGAATGAGAGGATAGGTGGATGGATGATGATTGGAAGAGAGGAAGTCGGATGGGGAATGAAACGAGGAAGAGATGATTGTAAGAGGATAAATGAAGGAAGCGTCGTCAAAGAGGTTAGAGATGATTTGGAAGAGGGTCATGTCTAGATTTGGAGTGTCCTCATTCGAGGTCAGAACTGAGGGAGCGGGGATGTCATTTGTAGGAGTCAGTCATCTCTTAACACGCCGCCGTGTCTAGGAGTGAGAGGATGTAAGATCGTGGACGTGAGTAAGGTAACTGAGGGCTTGATTGCTGGCTTGGTGAGACAGTTGGCTATCATGCGGCCGGAAGAAATGAGATTGGTGATGAGATGTCCGTTATCTTTTTGTTCGCGCAGCCATCGTATCTGAGTGTCGACGTGTTTCAATGCGCCATGGTGAGAGTTGAGATTGAAGATGTCATGCACAACCTTGTTGTCTATGTTCGCGCAGTGAGAGAGCTTGAGATTGGGATTTAGGTCGAGAAGAAGGTTTGTAAGCCAGATCTTCTCTTGAGTGGCGAGAACCAGGGCTTTAAGTTCACCTTCCGTGGATGACAGTGACACAGTTGATTGTAGTTTGCTATGCCAGGCTACAGGACATCCGTAAAGGAGGATTAGGAATCCCGTGTGACTTCTGCGAGTGGAAGGGTCGTCGGCACCATCGGAGTCGCTGAAACACTCAAGATTGTACTTGAAGGAGGTGGATTTGAGGCGGAGAGCCATAGACCGCGTGGACTTTAGATATTGCCAGGCATGTTTCATTTCATTCCAGTGAATGGTACCAGGTTTGGAGTTGAAGCGAGAAAGGTTGGATACGGCGTAGGAGAGATCAGGGCGTGTGCAACTTGCGATGAAGTTCAGATAGCCAGTCGCCGATTGATAGTTGATCCCCAGGTTGATGAAATTGTTGTGCTCAAGATTGGAAGCCCCCCTGAGCTTTACGTTGGGGGTCATCGGAGTTGATATCGGCTTGGCGTTAGACAGTCCGAGCTCGGAGAGAGCAGTTTTGATGTGATCAGGTTGGTGAAGGAGTTGAAGAGAGGTGTCGTGAATGAGATGGTTGCCTAGGATCTTCCTTATAGGCCCCTCGTGAGAAATGTTGAAATTATCCTTTAATTTGAGGCAAAAGTCATTTGATTCGCCAACGATGACAAGATCATCAACGTAGACAAAGACGTAAGTGGACAAGGATCTATTAACGAAGAGGCACGGATTGGATACCGATGTGACAAAGCCTTGCTTGAGGATCCAGGATCAAAAGGTATTGGACCAACTTTTAGGGGCTTGCTTCAGTCCGTAAAGGGCCTTTTTCAGTCAAAGATAGGGAAATTTGGAGGGGTATCCCTTGGGACACTTAATGTAGGTTTCTTCGTCTAGAGGAGCGTGGAGGAAGACGGCTTTTATGTCCATATGAGTTGTAGGAAGGTTATGGTGAAAGGCATATACGAGGAGGGTTCTAAGAGTGGTGATGAGGCCAGTTGGAGCAAAGTTTTCACCGTAGTCGATAAATTCCTTCTGCTTGAACCCCTGGATGCAAAGGCGGGATTTGAAAATTACCCCTTCGCCAGAAGGATCGTCCTTGAGCTGGAAGACCCTGGTGGTAGAGAGGGCTTTCTTTCCTAAGGGAATGGAGTAACACCCCTCCCACACATCTAGGCGTTTGATGCCGTCGGTTTTGACCTTCATGGATTTCAGCCAGTGAGGACAGTCTGGAGAATTGAGGACCTCCGAGTAGTTTTGAGGAACGGTCCTGGCAAGAAATCTGTAGCGTATAGGGGGCTTGAGAGTAGATCAATCTCTGAGAGTTCAAGTTGAAGGGTTGGTGAGTTTGTGGGAGATGAGATCGTTCTTGGAGTCAGATGAGGAGGAGGTTTCAGAGTTATTAGACGCTTCGATGGCAGTTGGAATGAGGGTTGGTGAACCAAAATTGGAGGAGTTCTCAGCTTGTTCAAGAAGGGAGTCAGACGAGACGGGAGTAGACTGTGGATCGGAAGGGGAAGTGGAGGAGGATGAGGTAATGGGATTGGAGGAGTTGAGAATATCAGTTAGTGTTTGGTTAAGGGAAAGTAAGGGATCAAAAGGGGATTCGCAAGAACTGGAGGAAGGGAGAAGAGTGTGATTTTCAAAGATTTTCACGTGTTTGGAGCGGATTACATCGTTGATGGAGGGACAGAAGACGCGATAGGATTGCAGTTGAAAGTCAAATCCTACCAGTATTCCCTCAATTCCTTTCTCCTCAAACTTGGATGATGGTGGATGACGCTTGTTGAGGACTATTGTCTTCGATCCGAGGATGCAAATGATGCCGAGATTAGGGGATGATTGATTCCACAATTTGAATGGAGATGTCTTGGTCAATGGCAAGGGAATGAGGTCTCGTAGGGTACAACAACCAGAGATGACTTAGTCCCAGAGATCCAGAGGTATGTTCATGTCAAGCATAGTCGTACGAGTGGCTTCAATGAGTGTCAGATTTGCTCCTTTGGCTATTGGGTTGTGTTGAGGCGTATATGGTTCGGATGTGGAGTGGAGAATCCCCTCCTCGTTGAAGAAGGAACTGAGTCTGAAATTGACAAATTTGCCGCCATTGTCAGAGTGGAATTGTTTTAGTTTTTTGGAGAAGAGGTTGGAGTGAATACAAATGAACTTGATGATCTTGTTGGTCGCTTTGGATTTGAGTTTGAGAGGGATGCACGTCTTGAAGCGGGAGTGACTGTCGGTGAGAATCATGAAATATTGATTTCCTGTTTTGGACGTTGGCTGTATGGGTCCACAGAGATTGGCGTGTAGCTCATCGAATCGTTTGTCTCTTTGAGGAAACTGCCCCTTGAATGGGGAGCAATGAATTTTACCTTTGGCGCACAAGACGCAGCAAGTGTTGTCCCAGCGGATCTTGGGAAAGTTGCGTGAGAGGAGTTTGGTGGATACTGGATGAGGATGCGCAAAGCGCTTGTGGAGTGTTGAGAGAGTTAGAAAGGAAAAAGCATTGGGTGTTGTAGGATGAGTCGATTCCTCTACGATCAATAGGTTGTCTTGGATTCAACCTTCCAACACAGTCAGATCGTCAAGAGTGACCTTGAACAAGCTCGGATCGGTTCTTATCAATGAGAACCCTCCCATGATCAGTTGACCTAGGGAGATCAGGTTAACGGCGATTTCAGGAACGTAGAGTGAGTTGGTGAGGGTGATAGAGGAGTTAGAGGTGATGATCAAGGCCAAGCCTATCCCATTTGAACTTATTGACAAACCCAGTTTTCCTGTTTGGATTTTGGTCTGGTTATTTTCCAGGAAGTCAAAGAAGCGGGAGGAATTGAACATGCTCTGTGATGCGCCTGAGTCTAGAATTAATTGGTCTCTTGATAGGTTGAGAGAGTGGGTCATGGCGAAGCTGAATGCCAGATTTGCCGTGGCCTTATTGGGAGGATTGGATTTTTGACTGGCGTTGGTGTTTGGCGAGGAGGTGTAATTGGGTCAAAGATGGGGGTAAAGCCAGAAGCAGCAATCTTTGGGATGGTTGGCTTCGGGGTTATGCCAGTTGGATTTGCATTGGAGGGTTTGTTGGTGCATAAGTAGGGCTGACGCCTGAGTTCCAGTGGCGACCTTGTGTTTGACTTGCTTAAGATGTCGCAGTACAAGGTCGCCATCAATCTTATTTTCTCCTAGCGAGTGCATGATGGTGGTCTTAAGGTGATCCAGTTGAGGCGGAAATTTATAAAGAATGAGGTATGCCACAATATCATTGTCCATCTTTATCCCGATTTCGGCGATTTGAAGCAAGCAAGCTCTGACTTCTGTGATGAATTTCTCGATATTCTTGGGGTTGAACTGAAGGTTCAGGAAGTGGAAGAAGACCCGGGATCAATTGGCGGTTTGCAAAGAGGCGAAAAATTCATTGATTGATTTCCAGAGACCGATCCCGTCGGCTAGGTGGTTTTGCTTAACGCAATTCACGTAGGTTCGGTTGTCCAATTTAGCAAGGATATAACCCACAATTTTGAGATTAACTTCAGCGGGGCATTTGCTAGGTTCGGGAGAGGTCAGCCAGTGGGAAATCCCTTTGAGTGAGAAGATGGTGAGGATTTTGGATTGCCAGAGGGAGAAGTTCAAGTCATTGAGGTTGGGAATTGAGTCTGTCAGAGTCTTCAAAAGCAAGGAGGATGAGTCTATTGGTCCTGGGGTCGTCATTCTGCTATTCGGCTTTTAACCGTGAAAGATTGGAGGTTCTTATTGCAACAAAGGACCGATAGAAGAAGATGCACAGGTGTGCTGAAAAGTAGTTACAAGAAAATAAAGAAGAAATGAAATGAGAGTTAAGAAGTGATAATTCGACGAAAGTAGATGAGTTAAATTGAAGAAGGATCTCACTGCTAGACAGATCTCAAGATGAGTGATGACTCGAATGATAGATGGGTCGATGGTGGTTTTGTGGAGATGAGTCAATGGTGGAGTTGATGGAATGTGGAAGAGTGGGAATGAGGACGAAAAGGTTAGAATGATTGAGGATTGAGTTGAAGATGATGGGCGGTGATGAGTAGGTTGAATCAAGGTTGAGAGTATGTTGAGTCAAGGGTAATAGGAGGAGTATTTGAGGATTGGGCGAAGAAGGAATTGAAGGATCTGAACGAGAGGATAGGTGGATGGATGATGAGTGGAAGAGAGGAAGTCGGATGGGGAATGAAATGAGGAAGAGATGATTGTAAGAGGATAAATGAAGGAAGCGTTGTTGAAGAGGACAGAGATGATTTGGAAGAGGGTCATGTCTAGATTTGGAGTGTCCTCATTCGAGGTCAGAACTGAGGGAGCGGGGATGTCATTCGTAGGAGTCAGTCATCTCTTAACATCAAAACCACTCTTAGTGTTACTAATACTCTGAAGGAGTAGAAGTAATACTAAATTCCCCTTCAAGGACTGCCAGCAAGCTATTTGCTAAATTATTTACATAATCCCTCAGGAGTCTCTACAACGCCATATGTGAGTCTTCTCACTAAATCTACCTCACGGAAACCATCAGCTGAAATTATTCATTTCCGGTTTGCTCACACCAACCACAACACGCTAAACCTAATGGCCAACTCTCAACATTTTGACTGTGACATAGCCCACAAACTAAAGTGTGATACATGTGTAAAGAGTAAAACCCATCGCAGATCTCATAACCAAGTAAGGCGGAGGAGTATCAAACCACTGCAGAATGTCCATGTAGATCTAAGTGGGATAATTTGGACCACCTCGCAGTATGCCTACTACGCCTTATTTACTGATGATTACACAACGTATAGAGTAGGCTATCCACTTATTTCTAAGTCAAAGTTCAGTGTTCTAGATGCAATAAAATCGTATGTCACCAAATCTGAACAACAAACGGGCCATAAAGTGATCAACCTGACCATTGATGGAGGATCCGAGTTCTACAACTCAGAGGTTACCAACTACCTGAACCAGTTGGGAATTACCACTTGAACAACCATGCCTTATACTCCCAAACAAAATGGAGTCGCGGAACGGAGCAATCAAACCATAGTAGAAAAGGCTCAAGCACTAATGATTCACAGTGGTACGCCCCCTGAATATTGGTGGGAAGCAGTCAAAACAGCTATATTTATCAACAACAGAATCCTTTCAAGTTCAACAAGTGAGAAAAACTGTACGCCATTTGAGCTATGGCATGGATACCAACCAAGTCTTAACCACATAAGGGTATTCGGCTGCAGGGCACAGGCCCTCATTCGAAAACCTCTCAGAGATAATAAATTCTTGGAGGTTACTGAGGAAGGAATCCTCCTTGGATTCACTGAAGAAAATCAAAACTATGTCATTCTTAACCAAAACACCCTACAAACAAAAATAACGTGCAACGTTATGTTTGATGAAGAAGAGTATCCGTTTAAAACCAAAAATTCAGCCCAGGAACAAGCCCCTGATGATGACGCATGCCCTCTACTGATCCCTGATGACTCCATACCTGACCATTCTCCTACATTACAAACCCCAGAACCACCATCCAATTTAGGACATAGACTGATCCTCAACCTCGGACCACCTCCAGTCCCGCAGAATACGCCCATATCTCCCACAGAAAACCAAGACAGTAATACTCCCAACACTGAATGCTCAGAATCACCGCAAAAAGTTGAATATGTCCGGGACCACCGCCTACGAAACCTGCCACGCATTAATTACTCAAACCTAGTCACGCTCTCCACGAACATATTGAGCCTCTCGTATTATGTAGAAACAGCTTTCCACGCAGACCCACTATCCTTCTCCAATGCCAAAAATCGTCCAGATGCTCCCAACTGGATGGTATCATTCAAAAAGGAAATAACGTCCATGAAGGACAGAAATGTGTTTCAACTAGTAAAACAACCAACCCACAAAAATGTCATAAAAGGCAAGTGGCTATGCAAAACCAAGCGTGACACTAACGGCGCATTCATAAAAAAGAAGTCCAGATATGTTGCCAAAGGATGCTCTTAAGTTGAAGGAATAGATTACCATGACACTTTCTCACCCACGGGCAAACCTACCTCCCTACGTTTATTAATAGCATTAGCCGCGCACAATGACTGGGAAATACACCAGATGGATGCCATCACGGCCTTTCTCAACGCGCCAATCGACGAAGAAGTCTATTTAGAACAACCAGACGGGTTCGAAGAACGCAATAATATGGTATGGTTGCTCAACAAGGCCATCTATGGTCTAAAACAGTCCCCCAGAATGTGGAATGAGAGTGTAGACTCGTTCCTCCAAGGCATAGGCTTCAACAAATCCCCGTGTGATGAGTGTATCTACCTACGACTTAAAAACCAAAAATACTCCCTCCTATACATACATGTTGACGACATGATCATAACAGGCAATGACATCAATACAGTGAAATCTGAAATAGCTGAGAAATGGGAAATGGAAGACCTTGGTAAAGCAGAAAGCATTATTGGAATCCAACTCAAGAAAACTCCAAGCGGGTACAGCCTGAATCAACACCACATGGCCACTGAAGTTCTCAACGCATTCAAACACAATCATACCAAGGTGGCAGCCACACCTCTACCCACTACCAGCAAGCTGATACCATCATCTGACAAAGACCACCTCACATTCTCCAAACTCAACTTTCCATACCAAAGTGGGGTATGCTCTTTACTGTACCTAGCACAATGTACACGACCAGATTTAGCACACGCTGTAGGAGTACTTGCAAGATACATGGACAAGCCCAATATGACTCACTGGAAGGCTTTCTGTCACGTACTGAGATACCTGAAAGGAACCATTGACTACGGCATTGAGTACTCAACCAGCACAAGCCAAGTTAAAGCCAACCAAAGTTGGCACGTCCCTTTTGGTCACTCTGACGCTGACTGGGCCGGTGACAAAGCCACCAGAAAATCAACCACCGGATACATCTTTACAATGATGAACGGTCCAATCAATTGGCGGTCCAAACTCCAACAAACTGTATCTCTATCATCAACTGAAGCGGAATATAAATCCACTACTGAAGCAGGACAAGAGGCCGTCTGGCTCATAGAGTCACTAAAATTCTTAAGACAACCCTGCGACATCCCCATCATCCTCCACTGTGACAACCTAAGCGCCATCCACCTCACTTCAAAATCCGTATTCCACTCAAGAACCAAGCACATCAAAATCCAACATCACTGGATAAGAGAATTGGTCAAGTCAGGAAAAGTTAGAATAAAATACTGCCCAACTGAAGATATGATGGCCAACCTACTCACCAAGTTGCTAAACAAAAACGCATTTAAGAAACTCAGAGACGAAATAGGAGTCAAGAAAGTAATTTCCCTAACTTGTTGAGGGGGGGTGTTGGAATTGAACCCAACGTCCACAACAAGTAGGAAAACGGGTAAGTAGTGAGAGGCGCACCGACTATCCATGACATTGTAGGGTCCGAGCCCTATGACGTCACCACTTGAAGTGAGACCTAAGCTACCGCGCTCACACGAGCCCATGAGAGTATAAAAGAGCCCCGTGCCGTCCACAGTATTAGATCCCCCATCACTTCCACAAACTATTACGGTGGATCTAATACCGTAAGCCATTTTCCTTATTTTCCTTATGTCACACCACTAAGAATGACGAGTCACTTATTCATACACCATCCAACCATTGTACAATAGTCAGGAGAGCTATCAGGGAGTGATCATCAATCTTAGCTGGTTGCTAAGATTGAATCTACTTTATCATCATCAGGTGTTAGTCACACGCTTCTACTGTGCTAATCTCTGCCAAAGTAACTAAAATCACTTCCACAAACTATTACGGGGGATCTAATACCTCAGGAGAGCTATCAGGGAGTGATCATCAATCTTAGCCGGTTGCTAAGATTGAATCTACTTTATCATCATCAGACGTGCCCCAAATTCTTACATACATTAGCTCTATTGCTCCCGTCTCTTTCATCTCCTCTCGCTTCCATTGTCTCGCTTGCTTGACATGTCCTGTTGCAATCTTGGACCTAATTAATTGCGCTCCATCCCCTTCACCATCGGCCGCGCTCATCTTGCTCGCTTCTCTTCCTTTCACTCGATCTTGGTTAGATTGCCACCAAGTGCTCGCCCGCGACCGCACCATCCCGTCTTTGTACACTCTGGTCAATTCACTCCCCTTGAGCGATCTTGTTCATCCCGCCACTCAATCTCCACCAAGCTTAATCGGCCTATTGGCTCTCTTGTCCTTAAACGTGAGCAGAGGAGGTGTATTGGAATTCTCATGTTCTTCTCACACTTAAGTTCCATTTCTTTCCATTATTTGTATCTAGACTAGAAGGATTGACAACCCTTTTAGATGATTACAAAGGCCTGCTAATATTTAACATTCAAATTCAAGAGGCATAGAAGACCCAAGAGGCGTGTAGACCCAGTGGCTTAAGACCCAGTTAGTTTTCTGTGACTGTACTGATTTTCTTTGTATTCTCTGCTAGTTGCAAATATGGTTAAGACTTTTTCCCGGTTGTTCTATTCATTTTCTAGGCATTTATGCATACTGTCTCTGATCATTACAACCACTTTTTGGCCCTTTTGACAATCAGGAAGTTGTATGTATATAAGACCTCTTAAGACTAAGAAATAAACATCATCAGTTCAAGCATACTTTCAATCAGAGTGCCCCCTCATCTGAACTAAATTTATCTTTATATATTTCTTTATTGGCCTTTGGCCCTTTTTATTTCAACGTTAAGCTCTAGATTGTTTTAATCTTCTCCCTCATCCCTCAATTCTCCCTTGCTTTCTGCATCCTCTCCCTCACCCATATATTCTCCTTTTCAAGACATACTATCTTCCAATAAACCTCTTCTTTAAATTATTGATTTTTTCTATTCCTGTAATTCTACCCATATCTGATCCATCAAACATACCAACTAACCAAACTATATTTGCTATGCCACTTCTTTCTACCATTCTCATAATAAATTATAACCTCCATTTTCTGACTTCTTTGCCAGCTAAAGTGATTAATCCTGCATTGAATTGGAGTAAAAATTGAAATGAGCCTCTGAATTCTATTCTCTTGGAAATTAAACTAAAATTGAAAACCCTCAAAAATACTCATTCTTTGTGAAAGATATTCCTCAAAAAATTTATTATGTAACATTCTTTACAGAAAGAAATTACTTCATTTTGATGCATTATTAACTGTTAGGTATGCAAAGTTGTTTCTTTTCTTGAAAAATTAAAACATGCTCACTAAATTGTATGGCTTTAAAAATTCAAAAAAGAACCTGTATATATTGGGGTATAGATATTTCAACAACATCAAATTGAAGAGCTAAATATTTTTAATTCCTAGACCAACAGACTGGAAGCAAGAAATTGCCAAAAGGAAACTGAGATGAAAACAATAAAAACTGAGGAGAAGTAAAGATGATTCTCACAGATAGAAAGGACAACAGAGTGAAAGATGTCAAGGGATGGTGACTAGTAGGACAAAGAGGATGAAGGAGACCACAAGCCAAGCATTGATGTCTGAATTAGAAAGTATCAGCCTATGATTTTATTAATGTTTGGAGTTGGTTTAATCTCATGTCCAAATAAGATAATAGGAGGAATTCAATGAGATTTGTTGTGAGGTTTTTGGGGTAAGGTTCATATTTGAGGAACAGAAGTAGAGAGGGTAAGGAATTAAGGTTGGAGGTTTAGAAGTTAAAGATATAGTGGAAGATGGGTGGATAAATGGTTGAAGATAGGAGTTTAAGTAAGAGAGGGGAAGGACAAGATTGAGGAGGAGATATTTAAGATGGAAGAGGAGGGAAATGGTTGATGAAAGATGGTTGGATAGTTCTGTCAGAGGAAATGGGGAAGGTGATGAATTAGCAAGACAAGGAAGTGGTGATCAATGAAGATGATGGAATCAAGGGAGAGTGAGGTGCAGGATTATAAAGTGGAGGGAGAATGGGGTGGAGCATAAAGGAATCTGGAGCAAGTGAAAGAAGGAAAGAATGGGAAGAAGGGAAGTGGTGAACATCAGGTGAAATGGCTTGGAGATTAGTGAGTTTGAGGGAGTGGAGCTAATCAGACTTTAGTGAATTCCTCTCAACACACTGCCATGTTCAGACAAGAGATTTTAGTACAGTGTTTGTTAGGTTTTTTCCCAAGGGCCGTATGGCCACTTTTGCCAGGGAGTCTGACAGCATATTTTTGGAGTCCACAAGGTCAGTGATGATCAATTTGGTGGATTTTGGCCCCCTATGCCATTTTATTTGTATTTCCACGTGCTTGAGTGTGCTGTGGTTGGATTCAAAGTTGATTAAATTGTTCAGAGCCTTGTTGTCAATGTGTGAGCAGTGCAACAGGGAGATTGAGGGATTAAGTTCTTTTAATAAGTTAGTGATCCAGATTTTTTTCTTGGGTGGCCAAGACAAGCAATTTAATTTTTCCTTTGGTTGAAGACAGAGAGATTTTTGGTTGGAGTTTGCTGTTCCAGGAGAAGGAGCAGCCATAGAGGAGGATCAAGAAGCCAGTGTGACTTCTTCTTGTGATTGGATTGTTCCGCCTTTCCAAGTCACTCCAGGATTCAAGGTTGGAGTCAAAGGTATTGGTCTTGAGTTGGAGGCCTAATTTGCGAGTTTTCTTGACATATTTCCAGGAATTTTTGGCTCTGGTCCAATGCAAGAGTCCGTGTTTTCTGTTGAATTGGGAGAGTGAGGATATGGCGTACAATAGATCTGTTCTTGTTTGAGTAGCGATGAAGTTGAGGAATCCTGTAGAGGAGCAGTAGTTAATGTTTAACTGAGTGAAGTTGCAAGCGTCATTTTTGGAGGCAGGTTTGAGTGCATTACCTGGCGTGATTGGTGTATTGATAGGTTTGGATTTGGAGAGCCCCAATTCTGAAAAAGCAGTGTCTATATGGTTGGGTTGATGCAGGCAGGGTCCGGAGGTTTAGTTGACAAAGTAGTTCCCAAGGATCTTAGAGAGAGGGCCTTTTTGTGAGATGGAGAAGCAAGCTTTGATTTTTGCACAGATGTTGGAGGAGTTGCAAATTACCACTAGATAATTGACGTAGCAAAATACAAATACTTGAGCAGTTTGGTTGATGAAGAGATAAGGATCAGCAGAGGAGATGGTGAAGTTCAGGTTGAGATTCCAGTGTTTAAGTGTGTCAAACCAGCTTTTTGGAGCTTTTTTTAAGCCATACAAGGCTTTTTTGAGCTTGAGGTAAGAGAAGGGTGTATCATAGCTGGGAGGAGATTTGATGTAAATATCTTTGTTGAGTTTAGCATGAAAAAAGCAGACTTGATGTCCATTTGCATAATGATCATGTTGTGGTGGTAGGTATTGACTAGAAGGGTGCGGAGCATGGTGATTTGAATGGTTGGGGCATATTTCTTGCTTTAGGCAAGAAATTTGAGCTGGAATAAACCTTGGACACAGAGTTGTGCCTTGAAGATCAGGCCATTGCCGTCAGGTTTGGTATTAAGTCAAAATACCCTGACTTTTGACAAAGCTCTCTTGCCTTCAGGGAGTGAGTGGCAATCCGTCCATACATTCATCAATTTGATGTCTTCCAATTCTTTTTTTATCCCATAAATTTTTTTTCCAAGGATTCCAGGGAATCCTGATTGGATTCAGATGGTTCTTTGGGAGTTTCAACTTTGGCTGATGAGATTCAGTAGTGGAGGAGGTATTTGGATTGGATGGGCAGATGAGTTTGGTAGATGAGGGGATGATTTTGGAGTTGGGATGGATTATGGACAGAGTTTTGAGGAGATTGGAGTCAGAGAGGAGAAGAGATTCAAATGGGGACTCAGATGGAGAGAGTGTGTCAGTTAGGTTTACATTTTCAAAGATCTTAACATGTTTGGAGAAAACTATTTCTCCAAGATCTGGGACAAAATTTGGTAAGATTTGAGCTCTTGATTGTGGCCTACAACAATAACCTCCCACCCCTTTTTTTCAAACTTCCCCAGAGTGTGGAAAAGATTTATGCCAATGGCTTTTGAGCCTAGGTTACGGATAAGATTGAGTTTTGGTTTGGTGCCGTGCCGCAGTTCAGACAGACTGAGTTTTGATTCTTTGGAGGGAACTAGGTATAAGGCTTCACAGCATCCAACCAGAATTTTGTCCCAAAGATTGACAGGAATTGACATATCAATAAGGGTGGTTCTGGTAGCTTCAACAATGGTGTAGTTTCCTCTTTCAGAAATGGGATTATGTTGGGGGTTTAAGGTTCTGATGTGGTGTGAGTGATGCCTTGATTGGTAAGAAAGTTGGATAGTTTTGAATTGAAAAATTTGCTACCATTATCTGGATGAAATTATTTGAGCTGATAACCAAATTTTTTCAAGCTCAGTCCGATGAATTTGATTATCCTTTGTGTGGCATTGGATATGATTTTAAGTGGGAGACATATTTTGATGCAAGAGTACTCATCTGTGATCAGTATCAAGTATAGATTTCTGGCCTTTGAGATTTTATTTATTGGTCCACATATGTTGGAATGAACTTGAGAAATTGGTTTGGTTTTGGATGTGATTTTAAAAGAACAATATCTATGGATTTTACCTAAGGACCATGACTCACAGGGCAGTTCTTTCCACTTAAGATTTAAAAAGTCTTGGAGATAAGCTTGGTTTGATCAAGATTGAAATGACCAAATTGCTTGTGGATGATTGAAAGGCTTACAAAGGAGTGTGCAATTTCAGATTTAGAGATTTAAAAGTCTTTGATGACAAGAAGATTATCTTTGATGTTACCGGATAGAACTTAGGCACCATTTTATTTGACCACAAAGCCTCTGAATCCCAAAAGATGAAGCAAACATCCTTTTTTTAACAACTGACCTAGTGACACTAGATTTACTGCTATTTGAGGAACAAACAGTGATTTATCAAGGAATATGGTGCAGTTTTGAGAGATGATTTTAGCATTTCCAATCCCTTTGGCATTGAGTAAGGTTTCCTCCTTGCCAGTTTGGATTTCAGTGTTTTCTTCTACTAGATCATTGAAGAATCTGGGAGAGTTGAAAATGGATTGAGAAGCCCCTGATTCAAGGATGATGTTGTGTTTTGAGAGAAGCCTAGAGTTGGTCATTGAAAAGGTGCATTTTAGGTTGGCTGAGGACGTTCTTTTTTGGCCAATTTGGGGGTGTTTTTGTTGTTTTTCAAACGTGGGCAAAGGTGAGGGTATAGCCACCAGCAAAAATTCTTTTGATGAGAAAACTGAGTATTGTTCCAGGTTGGCCTACACTTTATGGCTTCTTGTTTGATTCCTTTGTTCATCATGGCCAATGCATAGGTTTTGGCTGCAATCTTGTTTTTTATTTGATTCAGATGTTGCAGTACCAGGTCTCCATTTATCTTAGATTCTCCCAACAAATGTTTAATGGTGGTTTTGAGGTGTTTGAGTTGAGGAGGAAATTTGTAGAGCATGCGTTAGGCTTTTATGTTGTTGTCCATTTGAATTCCAATTTCCAATATTTGAATCAAGCAGGATTTGACTTCTGTGATGAAATTGTCTAAAAATTTAGTGTCAAACTGGAGGTTGGGAAATTTGAAGAAGACTTGGGATTGATTTTCCATTTGGGAAAAGGCATAAAATTCATTGATTGAATTCCATAGTTCTATGCCATTTTTAAGGGGATAATCCTTGACAAAGCTGATTTAGGTTCTGTTTTCCAGTTTGACAATGATGTATCCAACAAGTTCCAGGTTAACTTTGGCAGGCATTTTTGGGTTTTGGAAGATTGTAGCCATTTGGAGCTTCTTTTGAGAGAAAAGATGGTCATAATTTTTGAGAGCCACAGCAAGAAAGTTAATTCAGTTAGGGTTGGTATAGAGTTGGTGAGCTTTTTGAGGAGAGGAGAGTTGAGCTCCATTGGTCCAGAAGAAGATTACATCTTGATTTTAGCTCTTTGTAAATTTTCGATTTTGGCTTTTAACCGTAAGGAGCTAGATATTTTTAATTCCTAGATCAACAGACTGAAAGCAAGAAATTAACAAAAGGAAGCTGAGATGAAAAAAATCAAATCAAGGAGAAGTAAAGATGAGTCTCACAGAGATAAAAGACAAAAGATTGAAAGCTCTCTAGAGACAGAGACTAATAGGACAAGGAGGATGAAGGAGACAACAAGCTAAGCATTGAGTTCTGAATTAGAAAGTATTAGCCTATGATTGTCTTAAGGTTTGGAGTTGGTTTAATCTCATGTCTGAATAAGATAATAGGAGGAATTCAATGAGATTTTTTGTGAGGTTGTTGGGGTAAGGTGGATATTTGAGGAACAGAAGTAGATAGGATAAGCAATGAAGGGTGGAGGTTGAGAAGTTTGAGATTTAGTGGAAATGGGTGAATCAATGGTTGGAGATTGGAGGTGAAGTAAGAGAGGTGAAGGACAAGTTTGAGGAGGAGGGATTTAAGATTGAAGAGGAGCAAGATGGTTGGATAGTCTTGTCAGAGGAAATGGGGAAGGTGATGGATTAGCAAGACCAGGAAGCAGTGACCAATGAGGATGATGGAGTTGAGGGAGCATGAGGTGGAGGATGATGAAGTGGAGGGAGAATGGGTTGGAGCATGAAGGATTTGGGAGCCATTGAAAGAAGGAAAGAATGGGAAGAAGGGAATTGGTTACAGTCAGGTCAAATGGCTTGGAGATAAGTGATTCCATGGGAGTGGAGCTGGTTGTCATAACCACATCTTGAGTCAGTCTCCTCAGCCATACTCAACCCTCAGTCATTCACAGTCCAGTACAATCTACCTTCCACCCCTGGATGCACATGCTGTACACCCTGAAGTATTCTCATGCATATCCTGATGCCCTTAGGTAATCTCTCAGGCATACCCTCCACCTCTCCATGGCTTTGTGCATGCTCATCTCCCCATCAACTCTACCTGGTATGAGAAGTACATACTGCAAAACCATGGTACATACTCCTGGCTGGACAACCCACACTCCAGTTCAGTACATGCCCTTTCTGGAAAGGCCCATTACTCAATCTGTCAAGCCACAGTCCAAGCCCAATTGGTCAACATGTAATAGCATGGGGCATCCCAGCCCCAGAACCAGTCACCCCTCCTCAAGGCCTTCCCTCACTTCTCACATATACTGGCCTCTCCTTCCCTCCTGGACTAATACCCCTCAAGGAATTAGTATACTACTTCTTATTGGTTAGTCCCTCATCCAATAGGTGTTATCTCAGCACAAGAAAGCCAAACAGCCTACCTTTCTCATCTCACCTATCCCTCTGGTAATACCCTTACAGGATTCCCTTATCAATATCCTTCAGATCCTTACTCCTGGATTCTTCTCCTTCATCATTTTCCTTACTTTATGTCCTCTTCTCCTTGCAATCAATCTCTTATCTCTATTCTGAGTTCTGTGAGCATTAGTTCCTGTGCCCTCAGCCCCTTGCATGCCAGGGGCAGTTGTGACACTGGTCAGATTGGAGTTACTCCCTCTCAACACAAATTACTAATAGCACATTTTTTTTTGGTGTTAACAGGTACACCTTGTTAAAATACAGATGCACTCATGTTATGTGCATTTTAGTGTGTAATCCAAATGGGATGCAAAAATGGGCCTCTAAAGCCCATTAGAAATCACATGGGCCACGTGGGCCTATGGGGATGTTATTGGTTTTGGACATTTGGGCACCAAAACATGTTTTCCAGGTCTTTTGGGACGTGGGCCTTAGGGGGCCCGCCAGGGTGGATGGGCAGCCTTAGCCAGATGGGTTTGTTTGGGCATAACTGGGCCCAAGGTTTATTTTTGGACATACTTGGCCAGACGGGCGGGCGCGCCAAAGAATTTATTTTATGGTCTTTGGGCCTTGGCAGCCCATTGGGGCCCGCTTGGGGCCGCTTGTTTCTTGCCTGGGCCCGTTGCAGGGCCAAACAGCCTGCTTGGGGCCGTTGTACGGGGCAGGGGACTCCATTTGGAGTCCTCCCACCCACTGTGTGCAAGGCTGCAGCCCTGGTTGCGGCTGTGGTGGCTGGCGGCCCCTGCCTCCCTCCCTGCCCTTGCTTGGTTGTGAGGGGGAGGGAGGATGGCTGGTCCTCCCCCTCATTGAGAACTAGCCAGCAACCATCCAGGGTGGGGGGGGGACCTCATCACCCTCCCACCTGTTGGTGGTGGAGGGAACAAAGCAGTGGGGGGGATCTGACCACCCTCCCACCAGCAAGCGGGGCGCTCTCCCCCCCCCCCCCCCCCCCCCCCCCGCCCATTACTGAGGGGGAGGTGCCAAGGGCTGGGGGGACCTGATCCCCCTCCAGGCAATCTTGTTTCAACGGTCCGCCTGGGGCAAATTGCATCCCAGGCAACCAGCAGGGGATTTGACCACCCCTGCTGGTCACCTAGGTAGGAAAGAGGGGGGAGGGGCGGCATGTCTGCTGGTTAAACCCCCCCCCCTCCCCCCCCTTGTGAGCTTGAGAGCGGACCCAGATGAGTTCTGGGCCCCACCTGGTCATGTTAGGGGCCAGCAGCTGTTTGAATGAGGCAACCAGCCCGGTAATTTAGGTCACAGAGGTAACTGGGCTGGTTGTAAGGGACAACCAGCCAGGGTTTGAAAAGCAACAAGGGCTGTTTCAGCCCAGTAAGGGTGGAAACACTAAACTCAACCAGTACAGGCTGGTCATAAGGGTTCAGGGACTAATGCCATGTGGGTTGAGTAAGCCCAAACCAAGTAACAAGGCTTGTAGAGCCTGTAGAGCCCATTTGGGGCGGAATTTTTTCCATTTGCTTTTCATTACATAAGCTCCACATGAGCAAAATCTTTTTTATTTAAGGAGCTCTTCTCCCTGCTGTTTTCCATCCATTCATTCACCAATTCATTCACATTCACAAGTTTACCATTGTTTAAGTTGTGTTGTGTGTGCTTCCTATTTGTTTTGTTTCTTTTCTCTTCTCTTTCACAGCCTGTGACATTTCACCTGGCCTACACCTATCCCAGCAGTCAGACGTGGAAGGATTCTTTTCTCATCCTTTCACTCATGTCTGAATGTCTGGTCTAGGTACGCTATACATTCCTTTTTCTTCTCCTGTTTCTTTTTCTCTTCCACTTTCTCTTTCTCTTTCATATGCAAATGAACTATCCTTTCAATCATGTCTGAATGTCTGGTCTAGTTCACTGCAACAACCATTTCCTCTGCTTCATATTAAGGATCAATCATAAGACATTATTTTCTCAGAATTTCTTTGCTTTAAGTACTGCTCTTTGACTAATCTTGTGGGCCAATAATTCTCACACATTATCATTAACATCATCATCATTACTTCCAAGCAGAATAGACCCTTATACCTTACTCTGGACAACCTCAAAGACCTCAAGTTTTCCAAGAAGATGTCCTATATCCCAGAGTCCAGTTCCACCAAGATTGTATTGAATGGTCAAAACTATAGTGCTTGGTCTGTCTTAATGGACAGTGAGTTGGACAACATTTGTTGTGGGGAGATTATGGATGCAGATGACACTTTGATTAGTTCAGAGGTAGAGAAGAAGTCTTATCATCTCATTCTTAGGCATTTGGATGAAAGTCATATGGCATGGGATGCTGATATTTCAAAGGAGGAACACAAGAAGAGGGGTGGCATTGAATGGAAAATTCTCAAGGCCAAGTATGCTGGTAACTTAGTCCATCAGAAGGGGATTGCCTTCAATAAGTTTTTCAAGTTTAAATTTTCGAACTGAAAATAATTTGTGTGGGAGGCAAGATCAAATATTGCTAAGTTCAAGTCATCTGGGCTGAACATGGATCCTGAGTGTTTGTCACTCTTAATTCTTCAAAAGCTACCAAAAGAATATGAGTCCTTGGTTAGGATTATATCTCAATTGGATCCCCTTCCTGGAGAAGAGGATGTGCTTAGAAGGATTGAAAAGTATTATCTTCAATTTAAGATGAAGGAGGGCACAGGGACTGCTCTGGTGGGAAACACAGGAAAATACGGCAAGAAGGCAAAGGCCAAAAGGGATTTATCAAAGTTATTTTGTTATAATTTTCAGAAGAAGGGGCACTATGCAAAGGATTGCAAGGAGGCCAAGAAGAGGAAAAAATCTGAGGAAATTGAAAAGGAAGGAAAAGACGTCAACCTTGCCATGGAAAATGTTGCTATGGTGGCATTGGATGTTTCAATGGAACAAGCTGTTGAGGAACAAGCCCCCAACAAGAAGGCTAAAATCAATGAGGATCAAGAAATGGACTTGATTGATTATGAAGTATGTAATATTAACCTTGATGATAAGAACTTCTCAGTGGCTGATAAGTCTTCTTTCCTTGTAGGAGGATTGAAGGGGGATTTTCTTGTTTTGATTCATTCTGGTTGTACAGACCACATGGTTTTTGAGCCAAATTTGTTTTCAAATCTTAAAGATTTTGATGGTGTTGTAAATATTGGCCAAAAATGAAGAACAATTCAGATTAAAGGAATTGGAAAAGTTATTCTTGCAAATCACTTGGGTTTCAAAATATCTTTTGAGAAAGTGTTCTATGTACCAGATTTGCCTTATAACCTTGTGTCTCTTGGAGTGCTCTGGAAAAAGGGTTTCCAGATTTGTTATCTTAAAGAAAATAAGTTTGTTATTGATTTGAATGGGAGAACTATCCTGAGTGGACAAGTTTGGAATAAGTTGCTCTGTGCTGACTTGTTCAAGATTTCAGCTCTGGGCACTGTTGCTCACAATAGAAGTGGCCATAAGGTAAAGGACAGCAACTGTGAAAGTTGTACTTTGGGGGCCAAGACCAGGAATGTGTTCTCAAAGAGTAGAGATTGCACAGAAGTTCCTAGAGAGGAATTTTCCATTGATTTGGCAGGGCCATTTTCACCAGTATCCCTTGGAGGGGCACAGTACTTCATCAATCTGGTTGATACAGCAACTAATCATATTTGGGTGAAACCAATAAGATCAAAGGATCAGACCACAGAGGAGGTTTTGGTAATCTTCAAATTCTGGAAACAGAATGGTTTGATGAGGGAGATCAAGAGGGTTATTACTGATGGAGGGGGTGAGTTTTTGAGTAAAGAGTTTGGGAAACTATTGAATGATTATGGTATCACTCATATAGTCACTACTGCTAGTACTCCACAAAAAAATGGAATAGTTGAGAGGATGAATAGGACTTTATTGGACAAAGTCAGAACTATTATGGCTCAATCTGGTCTACCAAATTTTTTATGGGCTGGGTTGTTGTGCACAGTGTGTCTGTTGCACAGAATTGTAAGTGTTAATTGGAAAAGTACGCATTATCTTTTTTGAATTTTGTACCCCAAAACATCACACCTAAGAACAATTGGTTGCTTAGTGTATTATAGTGTTCACCATAATTGAATGGTTGGAAAGTTAGATCCTAGAGCCAGAAAGGGGGCACTTGTAGGCTATGATTTAATAAGTAAGTCATACAGGATTTATTGTCCAGGGACAAGAAAGGTTATCCATAGTAGGGATGTAAAATTTGAAGAAAGTACCTTTCCACTCAAAAGGAATGAAGATAGTGCTGTTCAGGAATCACAGCAGGAAATAGCATTGGCGCCTATTTCACCAGCAGATGCTGTAGAGAATATCATTAGTGATGATGTTGAGATGGCAGACGTGCCACAGGAGGGTTCAGTACCCACTTCAGGGGATTCTGTGGAATCAGAACCTGATGAGCCTCCACCTCCAGTTAGAAGGAGTGGAAGGACAAGGATACCTGTTGATAGTTATGGGGAATGGAAGTCCCATTATGCTTCTGCAGAATATGAAGAAGATACTTTTTTGGGAACAATGTATGCTTAATGAGATTCTACAGTTAAGTTCAGAAATGGGTAATAGGGTTAACCCAAATAGCTTTGTCCAAGCTATGAATTCTGATGAAAGAGCAAATTGGAAGACAGCTATTTTTGAGGAATTTGATTCTCTGGAAAATAATAGTGTGTTTGAAGTGGTTAAGAGGGATTTAGTTCCAAAATTAAAGACCATTGTTGGGTTTAGGTTAGTGTTGAATAAGAAGTTTGATACAAATGGAGTTTTGAAGAGGTTCAAGGCTAGATGTGTTGCACAAGGCTTCAAGCAGAAAGAGGGTATTGATTACCAACAGACTTTTTTGCCAATCGGAAGGCTGTCCACCTTCAGGTACATCATTGCTTTAGCAGTGGAGTGGGGTGAAGAAATCAGACAGGCTGATTTTTTGACTGCATACTTAAATGCAAAACTTGGAGAAGAGGAGACTGTTTATACAACTTTTCCCAGTAAACTAGTCCAGTGGACCAGTAAACCATGTCCAATTGTCAAGTGAGGAAGGACACATAACAAGCAATCAAGAACCCTCTTCAAGTAATTCAAGGCCACTTATCAACAGAATAAGGCCTCTCAACAAGGGATTGAAGGCCCCTTGAAAATTGCTTAAGTCCACCCAACAAGGGTAGGAATTCCACAGGACAATTCAAGTGGCCACTGGGTTTTTTGACCCCCCCCCACAAACAAAAAAAGTTTGTGTGTGTAACTTTTTGTATTAGTTTAAAATAACTTGGATTCAACAAAACATAAAAAAAGGTGAATTTCTTGGAAAACCTGGTAAAAAAAACTGAGAACCAGTAAAAAAACCAGGAAGCCCAGAAATTCAAAAAATCTTCAGGATGTTTTAATATTGAACCAGTAATTGGTCGCATCTCTGAACAAACTCTGTAAAACTTTTGACAATGATGAAACCATTTTAAGATATTTTATTCAGTAATTGTTTCATCAATAGCATGTTTGATGAGATCAACTAGTTGAGAACATTGAATTAAGGGTTTTCCTTTGACAAATGCTTTAAGAGTGTTAAAACTGAGCTCAATGAGGTTTAGAAATGGTGAATAGGGTGGAAGAAATTCAAAATCAATATCATTGGTGGCCTAAGACATATTTTCAACATTTTCATGCTATTCTACTTTTTGAATTGGTGCATTATCAAGGATGAAAAGAGCTGATTTTTGGAATTTGGGTTGTAATCTGACCAGGAATCCAGAGAAGTCACTTGCATTCACACCTTGTTGCATTTTTCCATCATTTTTGAAGAGTTCATAGTAGATGTATCCTGTTTTGGAAATTGAAGCAACCAAGGTTATCTGACTGAGCCTGGGGACTAGAATTAATACTTCTGGTTCACCTGTATTTAAAAAAAAAGGAACAAATCAAAAGTCAGTATACAAATTTAAAAATGGTTGAAAATAACTTGACTAGTGATTGAAAAAAGGCATACCCGCAGATGAATATCCATGAGAACTTTGGGTATGAAGATCAAACCCAGTCTCATCAATAAAAACCACTTGCCTGTTCACATCAGCTGCACAATGGAGGATATAATCATGTCTTCTTTGTAAGGTTGAAATTTCATTCCATTTTTGGGGAATTGAATGGGAAATCTTCCAAGTTACATCAATGTCTTTGAGAACTCTTTGGATAGCTTGAGGTGAGTAAAATATTCCATGTTCAGTTTCAAGGTAGGCAGCCATTTCCTTCAAAATGATTGCTGATTTTTGTTCAATGTGTAAGAGTAAGTCACAGAGAACATCCACTGTTATTATGGTCTAGGCCCCTTTTGAATTTTGACCATCTGGATTTCTTTGATTTTCATTATTGATGATGTGTTGTACAGTGCAGTCAGAAACATCAAAGGTTTGGGCAACTTGCTTGTAATTTGCTCCCTTCTGTAGAACATTCTCCTGGATGAGATGTTTCACTTTGTTGGTAACGGGCTGGAGTTTCAACCGTGGCTTTGGCATAGGGTCAGGTGGCTTGGAGCAATGGTCTTTAAGCCTCTCCAATAGGCTTTGAATTAACGTACATGATTGGAGCTCTTCATTTTTCTTCTTGAGCTTGGAAGCAAGATGATTGATTTCCTCTTGAACTGTGTTTATTGAATCCAACTGCTGGGTTTCCATTGTTGCAACCAATTCAAGGCAAGAGATGAAGTTGGGATTAGACATTGTTTGGTTTTTATTGATAAGTAGTATTGCTAAGGATGGTGGCACACCTCATGGCCAATCCTGTTGACCACCGGCCTTTGAACCCTGGAAAACAGGCATTATTTGCTTGGAATCATGACATCATGTTTCACCTGAGCAAGACCCATCATCAAGCAAAAAAGGCTGCCTGACCCATTAAACAAGTCCGCCAGACTTAATCCACTTGTCTTGTGGACTTGTTTACCAGGAACAGTTGTATGTCAATTCCTGAAGGTTTCAAGGAATGGCTGGTAGAGACCAAGCCAGAAACTATGAAGAAAATCTGTGTGAGAAGTTTCCTCTCAGCAGATAAAGGGGAATATGTCCTCAAGCTGTGTAGATCCCTGTATGTATTGAAGCAAGCAGCTAGGTCATGGTATAAAACCATCAGTAAGAAACTGATAGAGATTGGTTTCAGGACAAGTGAGGCCAACCCTTGTCTCTTTGTGAGAAAGGATGAAATTTTGTTTGTATGGGTTGATGACATTATCATTATTTGGAATGGTAAAGAGATAGTCATGGAGGCACTCAAAAAGGAGTCCAAGATAAAAGATCTTGGCCTGGCACAACAGGTGCTGGGAATGAAAGTTAGTAAGAGCAATAATGGGATCAAGTTGGCTCAAAAAAATTATGTGTTAGCTCTACTTAAGCAGTATGGCTTAGAGGATGCAAAGGATTTTGATAATCCAATGCAGTCTAACATTTGGTTAGAAAAGTCTACAGATGAAGAGCATCTGGAGTTTTTCCAATCCAGGAACAATTATAGGTCAGCTATTGGATTGCTAAATTATTTGGGGCAGTGTAAAAGGCCAGATATTTCTTATTCAATTGGCATCTTGTCACAACACTTAGAGAAACCAAGCATGAGGCATTGGTCAGCTTTTAAGAGAGTTATGAGGTATCTTAAAGGAACAAGCAGTCTGGGAATGCAGTTTTCAAAGTCAGAAAACTTTGATTTGGTTGGTTATTCTGATGCAAGTTGAGCAGATGGTAACACTAGGGAATCAACAAGTGGTTTTGTATTCTTTTTAGGAAAGAATCTAGTGTCATGGATGTCTAAGAAGGTGTCAGAAATAAGTCTTTCATCAACAGAAGCAGAGTACAGAGTGTACCTGTCAGCTTCACAGGAGGCAAATTGGTTGAGAAAGGTCTTAGAGGATACTCATAAACCACAAGGGTTTGATTTGTTGTATTCTGATAATCAGAGTGCCATTGCATTGGCAGAAAACCAAGTGTTCCATTCAAGAACAAAACTTATTGATTTTCATTATAACTATATACGTGATGCAGTCAACTGCAGAGAGATAGTGTTACGGTACATGGCCACTGAAAAAATGATTGCAGATATCTTAACTAAGGAGTTAGATAGGAACAAACATCAAGGTTTTGTGTCTATTATGCGTATGGCATCCCTTTTGGATTAAGGGGGTGTGTTAAAATACAGATGCACTCATTTTATGTGCATTTTAGTGTGTAATCCAAACGGGATGCACAAATGGGTCTCTATGGCCCATTAGACATCACATGGGCCACGTGGGCCTATGGGGATGTTATTTGTTTTGGACATTTGGGCGCCAAAACACGTTTTCCAGGTCTTTTGGGACACAGCCCTTAACGGGCGCGCTAGGGTGGATGAGCCACCTTAGCCAGATGGTTTTGTGTGTGCATAACTGGGCCCAATGTTTATTTTGGACATACTTGGCAAGACAGGCTGGCCCACCAAAGTATGTATTTCATGATCTTTGGGCCTTGGCGGCCCATTGGGGCCCCCGCCCGTGTCTCAGCCCGCTTGGGGCCGCTTGTTTCTTGCCTGGGCCGTTTTGGGGCCCAAAGGCCCGCTTAGGGCCCTTTTACGGGGCAGGGGACTCTGTTTGGAGTCCTCCCACCCACTGTGTGCAAGGCCGCAGCCCCGGTCATGCCACCCCGCTGGTTTCATCCGTGGTGGCTGGCAGCCCCTGCCTCTCTCCCCTTGCTTGGTCGTGAGGGGGAGGGAGGATGGCTGGTCCTCCCCCTCATCAAGAACCAGCCAGCGACTGGTTGCATGTGGCAACCGGCCAGGGTGGGGGGGACCTCATCACCCTCCCACCTCTTGGTGGTGGAGGGGACCTCATCACCCTCCCACCTGTTGGTGGTGGGGGGGGATCTGACCACCCTCCCACCAGCAAGCCCTTCCCCCCCCCCCCCCCCCCTATTACCAAGGGGGAGGCGCCAAGGGCTGGGGGGACCTGATCTCCCTCCAGCCCATCTTGTTTTGATGGTCTGCTTGGGGAAAATTGCGTCCCAGGTGACCAGTGGGGGATTTGACCACCCCTGCTGGTCACTAAGGTAGGAAAGAGGGAGGAGGGTTGGCACTTCTGCCGGTTACATCCCCCCCTTGTGAGCTTGAGAGCAGACCCAGTTGAGTTCTGGGTCCCACCTGGTCCATGTGAGGGGCCAGAGGCTGGTTGAATGAGGCAACCAGCCTGGTAAGTTAGGTCACAGAGGTAACTGGGCTGGTTGTAAGGGACAACCAGCCAGGCTCTGAAAAGCAACAAGGGCTGTTTCAGCCCAGTAAGGGTGGAAACACCAAACTCAACCGGTACAGGCTGGTCATAAGGGTTCAGGGACTAATGCCAAGTGGGCTGAGTAAGCCCAAACCAAGTAACAAGGCTTGTAGAGCCTGTAGATCCCATTTGGGGCGGAATTTTTTCCTTTTGCTTTTCATTAAATGAGATCCACATGAGCACCATCTTTTTTATTTAAGGAGCTCTTCTCCCTGCTGTTTTCCATCCATTCATTCACCAATTCATTCACATTCACAAGTGTGCCATTGCCTTTGCCTCATATTAAGCATCAATCATAAGACATTATTGTCTCAGCATTTCTTTTGCTTTAAGTACTGCCCTTTGACTTATCTTGTGGGCCAATAATTCTCACACACCTGTCAATATTTTGGCATTCACAGATGCCAAAACTAAAAATATTTGTGTGGAAGTGTGCAGGAAAATAATATTGGTGGATGAATTTGTGCATACCAGAAATTGTGTTTCACTCAAAAAATATCAATCATTGAAACTTTGAAAATTATAAAATCTCTCAAGACCATGTTAAAGTAAACAATTAATATTGAAAATGAACCTCTGGGAGAGATATTTCTGTTACAGAACAATTTTAATAAAATTGAAAGTAAATTTTTTTATGATTTTGTTTTTTTTAATTTAAAAAATTCAATTTCCTCTTCCAAGAAATTGAAAAAATAAATAAAACAATTCAAAAAAAAAATTAAAATTAAAATTAAAATTAAAGAACCTGAAAATGTGTTCATTTTCAAAGCTTTTATTCCTTATCATTTGTGGTTAAAACTTTTTTGGACTGAAATAAGGTCCTCAATTAAAATTTAGAAACAAAAAGCCCTAATACAACACTCTCAAGTGGTTTCATTTTTTTAGAGTTCAAATTTTATACCCAAAGATATTTCCTTCTAGAAATTCACTTAATTAGGCATTTTTATGTTTGGCTGATATTTTTATGTTTATTTTTCATTTTTTCATATGTTTTTTAAATTTATTGGAGAAAAAAATCAAATATTTAAAAATTTTAAGGAAACATTCATAAAAAGTATCTTGAATTTGATTGAATTTCTGATATTACAGTATAAGGGTGTATCAGAGTTCAAAACCCATCATTGTTTGAATTGAGGGTTGAAGAATACTATCCCAATTTCAAACACACTATCAAAAAATAAAAAAATCACTTATCTCACATACTACATTACACAGTTACTAAAAAATAAATGTGTTTCTTCAAATAAATTATATAAAGTTACATGAAACCTCTATCAAACATTGGACCACAACCTCCATCCCTTACTTCTCACTTCCTTCCATCTCCAATATCCTTGGATATGCAATCATATTTCTCTTCATCTTGCAATTGCTACTTCCCACTTCCAAAATCATTGATATATATTACTCTTCATCTTTCCATTGAGGCTTCCCACCTCCAATATCATAATACTCACCATTTCATTGAACTCATAAATTTTTTGCCCTTGAAATCATCAGTTGATTTCCCTTCAAATTTGCAAATTGCTGCTCATTAAATCTAACCATCCAAATATTCCAACACAACCTCCAAAATTAACTCAAAATCCAGCTGTTTGAAAAAAGTTAATCCTCCCCCCTAGTCTGCTTCCACATTTTCTAGTAAAATAGAGAAATCCAATCATCTCATACTTTTCAACTGGCTGAAAATTCTTTCCATCTACAAAACCTTTTGTGATTATAACAGAAAACTTTGCATTGGACAAATTAATTCATGAGATGACCATACCCTCACCTAAAATTGAAACAATTAGATGTTCCAAAGATGAATTTTCCTTGAAATTATCACACATTGATGGTAGGAAAAAATCATATCAAATTCAATTTTTCATTTCCATCTGGCCTTCAACACCAAGAACTGTTAAATTTAAGATGGAGTGTTCCAGTTGAAGAACTTAAGAGGATGAGGATAGAGGTGTTATAACGCCAAGGGAAGCGGATCCAGAGAGTCAAGGAGGGGCACTCTGGTTCATTGAGGGTCAGAACGGATGAGGATTCATTCACTTGAATTTCAGCTGACTTAAATAGACTAAGTACAAAGTGGCTGAAAAGTGGTTGAAAAAAGAGATATAAATGAATACAAATTGGCCTGTAACTCCTAAAATGTACACAACACCTCAATTCTGACTGAATTCTAGGTGTGAAACCTTTAAATGGCGTTGTGTGTGAAATATTAGAATGGCCAAAAGGTGCCATAGTGGTGTTGTTTTTTATTGGCCTTTTCCTTCTGAAATTATTTAAAAATATAAGGATTTGGAATTAAAGGGTGGGGTCAATGAGTGACCCTACCTATTTTTGGGTTGGGAATCCATTCCTGCAATGATATATTGGATTTCCCACTCCTTCTAATTTTATTATTTATTTTCTGTCTTTGATCTGCTTTGACAGGTTGCTCTTGTCAACTAGCAAGCTGACATGGGCCATCAGAGGCCTGACAATTTGGAGGACCACTACACAGGTTGCACTCAAGATTCAGGCAACACTAATAGTAGACCAAAATTCCAACACACCCCCTTGCCTGGAGCTTGAGGGAAATAAAACAAAGTAATGAGTTGAAGAATTTTTGACTCTTGCATGTCTATTAAATCCAACAATACCACCTGGTATGAAGAGATTTTTGAACACTACAATAAGGGTATATTCTATTAGAGAGGAAGGAAATCTTGTGATTTTTGAACTACAATTGAACCTACAATAGAGCCTATTACATCATTAAGTAGCAAAAAATATTCCAATCATATTTTTTGAACCCCGGCCTTATATGAACAACAACAGAAACAAATTAAATTGACTTGAGGTAGCAATTAACCAAACAACTCCAGTAGCGTCCAAACTTTGTTGACTTGAGGTAGCAATAGACCAGGCAACTTTAGTAGCGTCCAAACTTGATTGACTTGAGGTAGCAATTAACTGGACAACTTTAGTAGCATCCATACTTCATCAACTTGAGGTAGCAATTATCCAGAATACTTAAGTAGCGTCCAAACTTCATCAACTTGAGGTAGCAATTAACCGGGCAACTTTAGTAGCGTCCTAACTGAGGGACTTGAGGTAGCGCATAACCAGCCAACTTTAGACAGTAGCAAATGAACCAATATTGAAAGGTGATAGCAAGATGGAACAAGGCTAAGATAGCAATGGAACCAACAGTTGCAAGGTTGCTGCATATGACTGAAGGTAGCGGCCGGACCTAGATAGATGGTGAAAGAAGGCTGGAGTTCACTTAGGTAGCAACGGACCAAGGTTGAACAAAGATGTTGCGGCGGATCAAACAAGGGCGGGGGCTATACCAAGAGCAATACCAGATGGACTAGCCACAAGACAAGATGGCTGCATTAGATACTGAGGCAAAAAGCTAAGGTCATGATAAGACTGAGATTTGCGGGGTCAAAAGAAGGAGAGCAACAAGGCAAGTAAAAGGTAGGATGAAGAGCGACAAGGCAAGCAGGCGCAAGATTGGTATTTGAAGAGTTGACCAATTGTTCAGGAGATGGCAAAGGATCCACCAAGCAAGAAGGAGATGATGATGGACCAAACTAGCTAGCGCAAGGTCAATACTTGATGAGGTAAACAGGCAAATAGATGAGCGCAAGATCAAAACTTTTCAGACAAGATGGAGCAACAGGGCCAAGAAACAGGGTAGATAGTGACAACAATGGCAAAATTGAGGCCAGTTGTGAGAGTGATTGGCAATTTGGACAAGAGAGATTAAGCAAGATTGCTGTAACTTAAGGAGATGGCCAAGTAGGAAGGGAGCAATTCAACTTTATGAATTGAATGGAGATTGCGCAACAGGTAAGATGGTAATGAAGATGGTCAAACCTTGCAGTGATTAAGCAGCCAGAGAGATAAGAAGTAAAATGGTCTCAAGGAAGCACTTTGGCTTTTAGCCGTGTTAAATTTAAGATGGAGTGTTCCAGTTGAAGAACTTAAGAGGATGAGGATTGTGGTCTTATAAAGCCAAGGGAAGGGGATCCAGGGAGTCAAGGAGGGGCACTCTGGTTCATTGAGAGTCAGAATGGATGAGGATTCATTCACTTTAAGTTCAGCTGACTTAAATAGACTAAGTAAAAAATGGCTGACAAGTGGTTGAACAAAGAGATATAAATGAATAGGAAATATTCAATATTGGGCCATCAGAGGCCAGAAAATTTGGAGGACCAGAACACAGGTTGCACTCAAGATTCAGGAAACACTAATAGTAGACCAAAAGTACAACAAGAACTACTTTTGGGCCATCCCTGATAGCAACACTTGCCCCAGTTGATGGGCTCTTGACCCTATTTTATATTATTATGACCAGAGCAACCCTCCCAAATCAGAAAATATATAAGTCCAAGACCCCTTTAGACTGTATTCAACCCATAAATTGAAATTCATAGATCATCCAGATAACCATGCCATCAATTAAAAATCACTTTTAATCATAAAATTGAGTGATTTATGGCATTTTTATTGGAAAATCTATTTGAGAAGTTTAATTCATACCATCTAAATTGACACAATATTGAGGCTTCTTCTCATCAACCCTACCAGGCTGGTACCACTGAATTTTCTCTGTTCCTCTATTTAACCAGGCTATTATTAATTCTCAACAATTAACTAATCCCTCTCTTCTCAAGCTGTGGGCCAACCAGGTTCAGCCTTATTCCATATTTCCTGGATAATACTTCCTTTCTATCAGTAAATTTTTTTATTGTCCCTGCGTTCATAAATCATAATCATAGTGATTAAATTGGAAATATTAAGAAGCTGAACTGGAATTATGGATGGGAATTCTAGGGCACAATTTAAAGAAGAAAATAGATAAATCAACTAATTTTTATTGGTTATATCCATGAGATTCAGGAACTTTCCAGATTATATGAGAATTGAGAAAAAAAAGACCGTCATGTGTCTATCCTGAACAGCAAATGCCAGAATTCAAAAGGGTCAAGACAAACCCTTACTTGCGGGATATATCCAAATTACCTTGTTGAGCACTACAGTGGGTGGAAAAAAATTGTGGCACTGGTTTTTAAAGCGCCCAAACCCACCCACTCCATATTGACCGGGAATCTTTGGGAAACCTTGTTCATCAAATACCTTCCACAATCCACCTCTTTACCACATTTATGGATTTGCTACCATCCCCCCTTCACACCTTTTGACTTCTCTGCCTCTATCCATCAATTTGATGTCATTGGTAAATTTCTTTCTCCTCTCTTTCTCTTTTCAATATTATTCTGAATTTTTTTGTTTTTCCTTTTATTATTTCTTTTGCTATTGAATTCACAGTCAAAAAAAACTTACCATACAATGCAAAGGCAATGGATTGTTGGTATGTAAAAAGGAGGCACATTGGGAAATTCCACTGCCGTCAAACTGGGGATCCAAGATTGGCATTCTACAACATCCTCAATTGGTTAAGTAAAAGAGGAAACATCCAATACAAAAAATAACCTGGAAGACCTCAAAAACTGAATAGTTGAAAACTTTGGGAGCTGGGGGGATTTCATAAAGCATTTGTGGAAAATGAAGGCCTCAAAACTCAACAAATTGATCATGAAGGAAAGCTCAACCTGGGAAATGCAACAACAAGCCCATGAGATGGGGTACTTTTTGAGGGTGGTTGCCAAGAAGCCATTAATTAAAGAAGATCAAAGAAGAAGGATACTCATCTTTTCTTGCAAAAAAAAATGGAATGTTGAAAATTGGATGAAGGTGATCTGGACCAACAAATCCAGCTTTGAAATTGGAAAAATCTCCCAGAAAGTGATGGTCTGGCAAATCCCTGAATAGAAGTTCAAATCCAACTTTCTTACTCCCAAATTAAATAGTGGGACATCATAAATCATGATCTAAGTTTCATTCATTGCTGAAAGCACCTCCCTGCTTGTCATCATGCCAAAAAAACAAAGAGCTGCAAAAGATTTGATTGACATCATTTATGAAGGTGCTCTTGGCCCCTGTATCAGCAACCTTAATTGATACAATTTTGTTTTGATGGAAGACAGGGCACCAGTCCATAAGTACAGAATAAGAAAAGACTGGCAAAACTCTAAAGGGATCAAAAAAAAATGCTTTGGCCAGCTCAGTCCCCAGACCTCAATCCAATCAAAAACTTGTGGAAAATTTTAAAAACCAATATCCAACAACATTACCAACCAAATTCAATCGCAGAGATGGAAAGGGCCCTCCAAAGCACTTGGGGTGACTTTCCCTTTGAAAACATAAAGAATCTCATTGAATCCATGCCTAATTGCATGCAAGCTGTCATCAAGGCCAATGGAGGTTCTACCCAATGGTAGATTCAATTATTTTTGTTTCTTTTTTTCTTAATGCTTATCATCTCATCCCCAACTTACCCAACTCCCATCAATTTTTCATGGTAAAATATTTATATAAATGTTTTTAAATTTATTCTTGATTAACAGGCAAATTATGAAGTATTTTTATCTCTTAATTTTATGTTGTTTCAACTTTTTTTTAAAAAAATTAAACTAATTGTAGGTTGAAATTAACATGCTCAGCTAGTAAAGAAAATAAATATTCAACAACATTTTGTGTTTTTTTTGTGAGAAAAGAAATTGAAAAAAGACAAAAAAAAGGTGGGCAGAAACCAGGGAGTTAGTCCCATGATTTTTGTCCACCCACTGTAATTCAAATCTGAACCTCAGCTCACCCTGCAACTCAAAACTAACCTGGTACATTGTTGAGCACAATTGTCCCTGCCAGTGGCACCAAGAAAAGCTGCACAGGAAACAGAATCAACTCTCAAATCCTTTTCAAAAAACTTCATCCATGATCACACTGAGAAAAAACCATATAATTAACATGTGCGCAATCCCTCCCTCCTCACCTCCATCAGTCAACCCAAAAATCTTCATCCCTTCTCTAAACCAATAAGAAAACAAAAAACTGACCCTAAAAGCTCCACAACTGACTGCATAGGATTGCCCTGGGATCAAGGCTTGTCACATCCTCTTGAAATCCTCACAACTGGTGCATTCTGACAATAAGCATCTCTTGGGCAGAATTCCACCTTACTGAAAGATCTCCCAACACTCCTACATCTCTGTTTTATCCTATTTTCTCCTGTTTTCTTGTATTTCTTCTTTTCTTCTTCTCTTCTCTTGTTCTTGTTTTCTCTTTTCTTTTCCTTTCTAATTTTTCTTTTACCGTAAATATCAGCAGATGGAGTAATCCCAAGCAAAAAACTCAAAGATTAACAGTTGAAGCAGAGAAAACAAGGCTAACCAGAAGAAAAAATAAAAAATGGCAAGTACCAACAGAGAATATTCCACCCTCACTCCATTTCTTCAAGACACCTCCAATTTCCCCACTTGGAAATCAAGAATCAGCTCATTCCTTGATTCCAAGGAGACTTTGGATTCCACCACCACTGCACCACCAGTTGTTCCAAGCCCAAATTAAAAAAAAATTAGTCCAGTTATTCTGCTTGGATCACAATCTATAAGCTCACCAACCAAGTAAATAAACATATCATCAACTACAAAAACAACAGAAAATAATTTGAAATATGGTCCAAGATAAATGAAGAGTATTTCAAGTCCACACCTCTGTCATACTGACACCAAACTCAGTCTAACCTCAGTCTAACCTCAGAAAACCCAGTCTAACCCTCAGGCCTGATCTACTTTCTCAGGAACTTCAACCTCAGGGCTCAGGGAACTTACATCAATATGTCTCCAGTAACCATATACCTCAGGATCTTCATGCAGTACATACCTACATATAGTCTAACCTCATACTATACACAAATAGACTCCATAGGCTTGCACATACTCAATCTCCCAGGCTCTACTCTACCTCTCTGTCTAACCCATACCTCTTTGGGTTAACTCTCTGTCTAACCCATACCTCTTTGGATTATCTCTCTGTCTAACCCATACCTCCTCTGTGTGGTTTATCCTTTGGGAATCTTTATGTACATCCTCTTGAAGATTGTATTACATACTCTCTCTACTTAGTACATAGTGTCATGACCCCCATGTACACTGTACATCCTTCAACTGTACTCTCCCAACTTAGACAGCTCAGACCTGGAACCTTGCCCCAATGTAGAAGCAGCCTAACCTAATGTAGTAGCATACCTGATCAGCCCTCTCTGTTACTTAAACTGTTCCCATGACATCATATGTATATTCTGAGCCCCAATCACTTGTACCTCTGTTGTAGTTCTAACCTCTTGTTTATTTAAACAGGCCTCCTCTTCCCTCTTCCTGATGGTTCCCCAAGAAATCAGTTTACTACTTATTACTAGAAGATCTTTCCCAGCAAGTGTCATTCAGCACCCTTCAACCCAATCCACCTCTGCTCCTTGTAGCCTCTTTCAGTAACCTTGCCCCCAAGCCTACTGTGGGTAGAGACCCCTCTGTGCCAAGCCCTGCTTGCATGTCAGCAGCCCTTGTGACATTAAACTGATTTCTTCACCAACCACACTCCCTATCCCTTTTAGACAGCATCAAATCTTGCTATTGAGTTGTGGCAATTTTTGTTTGCTTTATTTCTGTCCCAACCTTGAACTTGGCTATTTGATTTGTGGCCATTTTCATTGCTTCCCTTACCTTACTGTCAAACCTACTCAAAAGATCCATCTCTCCATCCTCTCAGTATCACTTTGACGCTTTGACGCTTCAACACTTCAACACTTCAACACTTTGACACTTCAACACTTCAACTCTTTGACGCTTTGACGCTTTGACGCTTCAACACTTTGACAAGGTATAGTAACCAGTATTTGACTGCCCCCTAAAGGTAATCAGAGGAAGAAAAGTTCCTTTTTTTTAATAATTTATTCTTGTTCCAAGGTGAAGAACAACTTTTGGGTAACTAATTATTCTTAGAAGTAAGAATGCCCCCACAAAGTGCTCTTTTTTCTCAAATTTCTAGCCCAGCAGTCACCTGTAGCTCCAGGGGGAGAGGTGCCACTGAACTTACTGACCATTCTACCCCTAGAAATCGTGGAACAGGTAGGACTTTTTTCTAACTTGGTTGCACCAGTGGTTACCACTTCCACTCCTATGGATACAGGTTTATTGGAACCTATTGCCCAAGTATCCCTTTCTACTATTCCTTCTTCTGACAATGCTAGCCTCCACAGAGTCACAGGTCAGTTTCCAAGCCCAGGTTACCATGGTTTGGACTCTCCTGTCTATGATGCAAGCATGGTCCCAATCCCAGGAGAAGGTGAGGAAGATGAAGAGGATGAGGACTCAGGATTTGATTCCAGAATCTTGAGTGGCCTGGGTTCACCATCCCCAGAGGGTAATCCTAGTCAAACTTCTAATGCAACAGCAGTTCCTTCAACTTCCCCATACACCAACCTTCCTTCCACCACTCAGTTTTCCTTCAACTGACCCTGCCCTGCTGGCCATTCTTCAGCAAATGACCACTGCAATGATTCATCTTTCTAAACCTGCTGACCATGGACCCTCTGCTAACTTTAAATCTCCATCTATCAATGCCCCAGATAAATTTGATGGAACTAACCCAACCAAGCTTAGACCCTGCCTTCAAGCTTGTGAACTCATCTTTGCAAATGATGAGAGAGTTTTTGCTAATGACAGAAAGAAATTATTTTTTACAGTCTCTTACCTTTCAGGAAATGCCAGTCAATGGATCCAACCCTATCTTGCTCACATTGGTAATCATGAGCCAGATTTTATACTTAAATCCTGGCTTCTATTCACTCAATAGCTTCATACCCTTTTTGGGGATCGTCTGGAAATCCAGTGTGCTGAGAAGGAGCTAACCCTTCTTAAGATGAAAGACAGTGGTTATGCTACTAACTATATCACTGAATTCAGGACACTTATGACCAAGGTCTCTGGATGGGGTGATAAAGCCTTTTTCTTTCATTTTAGACAGGGTCTCCCAGCCAGATTACTGGACCAACTAGCTGGTTATGATGGAGCTCAAAAAACCTTGCAAGACCTAATGGATATTGTTCTTAAGTATGACACTTTTTACCATGAAAGTATCCGGGAGAAGTCCTTCACTCTCCCTCAGACCTCAAGACTTGGACCCAGTCTTCCCAATCCTCAGAAATCTCAACAGACCAGCCAACCAGGTAGGTTCAAGGGGAAAGCAAAGACAACCCCTACTAATTCTACTCCAACCTATGTTCCCAATCCCAATGTGGGAGAGGATGGACACCTCAAGGCTGAAGAAAGAGCTCGGAGAGAAAGAGAGGGTTTGTGTAACTACTGTGGAGGAACTCACAAAATTAGCCTCTGCAGAAAACGTCCAGATTTTAAGCCTGGCCAGAAGCCCAATCCTATGAAACCCAAACAGGGAAAAGACTAGGTGATTGGAATGTGGTACTCCTTGACCATCACCCTCCCAATATTTGAGTACAAACCTTGGAAAGGAAAAACTCTAACCCTCCTTCTAAAGACTTACGTTTTGTTTGCTTGTCCAATAACCAGGCTTACAGTGTACTTGTTGACTCTGGAGCAACTCAATCTGTTATTTCAAAATCTATTGTTTCAAAGTTTTCTCTGTCACCCAAACCTCTGACCACTCCTATCTTCTTATTTACCTTCAGTCCTTCTGACTCACCTTCCCAGGAAATCACCCATAAGGTTTCCTTCAATTTCTCTTTGCCCTCTTTTCCCAACTTAGAATGTGATTTCTTGGTTGTTGATACTCCCCCCAAAGAAGACATTATTCTAGGTATTGAATTCCTCCATTTCTGGAACCCAGAGGTAAATTGGCAACTGGGATTGATCACCCCAAGACACCAACCAACTTTGGATCATTCCTCTTCCGTTGAACTCTCCTTGGCCACTACTTCCTTTCCGCCAGTGAACCTGCAGGTCACTGCTCCTGTCCCCTTTTCAGAATCCATGCACTCACAACACTCTCCTTTTAGTTCAACAAGTACTTCTGTGAACAGGATATTCTTTGGACATTCTCTGAAATTCTTGGAGGATATGGAGGATGATCTATCCGTTCAAGTTTTGCGTATGATTATTTCCACTTCTGACTCTGACCCAAAGCAGGCTACTGCAGAAGGTTTGGATGAAAATGAGAAAACTGATGAAATTGAAACTGTGATGGAGAGAGTTCCTGATGCTTATCATGCCTTTTTAGATGTTTTTTCCAAGGTCAAAGCTGATAAACTCCCTCCTCATTGCGCTTACAACCATCATATCAAACTTGAAGGCCCTATGCCTCCAGTTGGGCCTATCTACTCCCTCAGTCACCATGAGAAGGAGGCCCTACAAGCCTATATAGCGGAAAATATAGAGAAAGGTTTCATTTGCCCCAGCACTTCCAGAACTGTAGCACCTGTCCTCTTTGTAAAAAAGAAGGATGGTGGTTTGCAATTGTGTGTTGACTATTGCAAACTGAACGCTGGTACTTGAAAGAACCGGTATCCCATTCCTCCCATGACTCACTTATTAACAGTCTTTTCTGATTCTACCATTTTTTCCAAAATTGACCTCAGGGGTGCTTATAATCTCCTTTGAATTAAGGAAGGGGATGAACATCTTACGGCATTCAGAACTCAGTTTGGGAGTTTTGAATATTTGGTAATGCCTTTTGGACTCACCAATGCTCCTGCCTCTTTTCAATGTCTTGTTAACAACATTTTTGCAGACCTTCTGACCATCTGTGTGGTGGTATACCTCAATGACATTCTTATTTTTTCCAAAAACTTAACAGAACATACAGCTCATGTGTTTGAAGTCTTGAACAGACTTTGGAAGAACAACTTATATGCAAAAGCTTCTAAGTGTGAATTTCATGCCTCCTCAGTGGAATATCTAGGATATTTCATTTCCAGAAGTGGCATTGAATTGGACAACTCCAAGGTCCAGAAGATCTTGGACTGGCCACCACCAACAAACAAAAAGGCCTTGCAACAGTTTTTGGGTTTTTCTAATTTTTATTGCAGGTTTATCATTAACTATTCCAGAAAGGTGCACCTCCTCACTGCTCTAACTGGGGCAGATACCATCTTTCCTTTATCCCCAGGGGCTTTGCAGCAGTTTGAGGACCTCAAGGTAGCCTTTACTAAAGCTCCTTCACTCAGAAATTTTTATTTTTCCTTACAAAACTTTTTGGAGACTGATGCCAGTGACTATCCGCTAGGGGCTGTCCTCACCCAAGTCTCCCTTGATGGATCCAAGCACCCAATTGCTTTTGACAGCAGAAAATTGGGTAGTGCTGAACTGAACTATGAAATCCATGATAAGAAACTCCTGGCCATTGTATGGGCCATCAAGATCTGGAGAGCTTACTTCCTCAGTCTTTCTTCTCCCTTTGAAAATCTCACTGATCACTTGTCTCTTAAATATTTCATGACCTCCAAAGTCTTGACTTGTTGCCAAGCCCGTTAGGCTGAGTTTCTGTCTGAATTTGACTTCACTATAGTCTATAGACCCGGAAATCAATCAATAGTGCCTGATGTCTTGTCACGTTGAGACGACGTTTATCCCAAGGGGGGGATGCCCTATGCAGAAAAGAATCCAGCTAATGTCAAACAACTCTTGAAACAGACTGACTTTGAACCTTCTAGAATTTTCTTTATCTCTGCAAAACAGGTTGAAAAACAATTGGAAACCTTAATTCAGTCCCAGATCTCCAACAAATCAACCCAGCAGATTATTCAGAAGCTACATAAAAAGGAACAAGTGAAGAGTTATCTTATAGACCCAGACACTGGACTCCTTATTTTTCAAAATAGGATAGCAATCCCCAAGGAGGATGAACAACTCCAACTTGAAATACTTCAACAAAGACATGACTCTCCTCTCTCTGGCCACCCTGGACAAGAAAAAACAGCTGATCTAGTCAAAAGAGATTTCCATTGGAAAAATATGACTTCCTTTATCAAAGATTATATTTCTTCTTGTTACCTTTGCAGAAGAAACAAAGCCAGTCACCACAAAAAGTTTGAGCTCCTCCAACCCTTACCAATTCCAGATTCTCCCTGGACTTCACTCTCTATGGAATTCATCTCACAACTGCCACTATCCAATGGATTTGACTCAATCCTGGTGGTAGTTGATTGTTTTTCAAAAATGTCACTCTTTATTAAAACCAGAACTGATATCTCCTCTGTGGATTTAGCTAACCTACTAATTTCTCATGTTTTTACTAAACATGGCCTCCCAACTGAAATTGTCAGTGACAGAGGATCTTTATTTGTTTCTTCCTTTTGGAAAATTGTATGTGAAAAATTAAAGATAAAAAGAAATCTTTCCACAGGTAATCACCCTGAAACAGATGGACAGACGGAATGAGTAAATCAGATCCTAGAAAAATTTCTTAGGATGTATGTCAGTTATCACCAAGACTACTGGGATACCTGGATCCCCCTTGCTGAATTTGCTTACAATAATTCCACTCACACTTCTACTAAGCAATCTCCTTTTTTCACCATCTATGGACAACACCCCAACTTTGACAGTCTCCATGTAGTAGATGATCAACCTTCCAGCCACTAAATAACCCAGATTCACCAGAATCAGAAGTTATTGGGTATTGAACTTGAAAAGGCAATTAAAACCTATAAAAGATATGCTGACATAAAAAGAAGTGACTTTCCTGTCTCATTTGCTGTTGGAAACAAAGTTTGGCTCTCTTCTAAAAATATCAAAACTAATTGTCCAACTCATAAGCTCTCAGAGTGATGGTTAGGTCCTTTTTTGATTACAGAACAGATTGGAAAAAGTTCATTAAAGCTTCAACTCCCTCAGCAATGGTCCACCATTCAACCTGTATTCCACTCCTCCTTACTCAAACCATATCAGGACAACTCACTATCCTCTAGGCACCAACCACCAACTGAGCCAGTCAAAATTGATGGTGAAGAAGAATGGGAAGTGTCTCAGATATTGGATTCCAAACTTAAGAGAGGGAAATTATTTTACTTAGTTGAATGGAAAGGCTTCCAGAATGACAAGGAACGCACTACTTGGGAACCTCACTCTAATCTTACCAACTGCCCTACTTTACTTCAAGACTTCCATACACTCTACCCTTCAAAACCAAAGACATCCTTAAAATAAAAACAATATAAACCTTATTCTCCTTTTCAAAAACAAAAAAAATAATAATAATAATTAATATCAATAACATGATAAAAATAAAGATTCTTTCTCCCTTTCCCTTTTTCAACCTTAACAAAAAAAAAAAAAAATCAATTACTCCCCTCCAAAGAAAATATAAATAAATAAACAATAAAATAAAACAAATTTCATATAAACAACTTTTTAGATAGCTTCACACATCAATTCTTCCAACTCTTTCACTCTAGGCATCCAAGTATTTACTAACTTTAACTTGGCAACTTGATAAGAATTTGGCCCCCTTATAGTAGTCCCTACTTCAAAAGTATGTCCAGCTAAAGCCAAAATATCCGCTAGTCTTTTCTTTATCTCTAAAACTTTTTTCTTTCTAGCTTCTAAAAATCCATAATTCTCCTTTCTTATCTCACTACCCCAACCCTTCTTTAAACCTTCCTGAAAATTTGAATTTAAAGTCCTAGAATTCCTACTATAAATCTCCAAAGAATGATTGACTTGATCTTCATTTAAAACAGAATCTTCCCTGAATCTTCTTCCTTCCATCATCTCCAATAAACTTTCTCCATTTTCCAATTCCTCCAACCAGACCTCAGTTTCACCTCTTTTTTCAATTCCTTTCTTTCTATTCCTCCTGTCTTCCACTACCTTCATCTTCACCTCCAAATCCTTCATCTTGTTCCTTAAATCCGCTAACTCCAAAGAGTCATCTGACCTGCCCCCTTCTTCTACAATGATCTCTCTACCTTTTCCTTTGCCTGTCTCTTTAGTAGCTTCTCTATCTTCATCCATATCACTCAATTCCATCTCCAAACTCCCTTTGGCGTCTTCATTGTTGTCGCCACTTTGACAATCCGCTTCAACACTTCAATGGTTTACTTCAATGCTTCAACATTTGACGCTTTGACGGGTTGCTTCAACAATTCAACGTTTGACGCTTCAACGGTTTTCTTTGACGCTTTGACGGTTTGCTTCAACGCTTCAATGTTCAACGCTTCAATGGTTTTCTTTGACGCTTTGACGTTCGACGCTTCGACAAACCCCTTTGACGCTTCAACGGTTTCCTTCGACGGGTTTGGTGGACTCCAGAATGCCCTTGTTTCTTAATCTTTTTGGAGGGACCTCAACCAATTCCTCATCCAAATCTATGTGAGGGGTTCCCCATTGTATAAATGCCTCACCGCACTCCTCCTGTGGACGCCTCAACGTACCATCTATGGCCAAATTGCCAGTTTGATGCAGAGCCTCCCTCTTATCTTGCGTTTTCTTCAACCTCTCCTGCATCAAACGGACTATTCCAAACTTGTATCAGCACTCCAGCACCTCCAATACTAAATCCAGAAACACTTACCTGAAGATTCATTGAGTCTGGATGAATACCCCAGAGTCATGGCATCATCATCTGGAGCCTCCTTCACTTCAAAGGGTTGACTCTTCTCCAGGACCCATAAGGTTGGCCCCAAGGCCTTTCTACCTTGCTTATCCATATCACACATTCTTCCATACTGCCTAAAACTTTCACATTTGGCAGAATTATGTTTGATACTGGTAGTGCAGATTCTTCCAAGCTTGATGCACCTATCTCAACTTGGGTAGTATTGTTGGACTGGATAGTAATTGTTGGTCTTCTCCATTGGATAGTTTGGTGTAGGTGATCTGGTAAAGGGAGATAAAGGTGGTAATGGGGTGGATGTTGATGATGTTTGTGGGTAAGGGGAAGGAAAACTCAAGTTAGACATGGCTGAAGGACAACCTGGATGGCCTCTTCAACCTCTCCTTTTATGGTCATCAGGAGATGCCCTCCTCTTCACCAGGGGGTACTGTCATACTGACACCAAACTCAGTCTAACCTCAGTCTAACCTCAGCAAACCCAGTCTAACCCTCAGGCCTGATCTACTTTCTCAGGAACTTCAACCTCAGGGCTCAGGGAACTTACATCAATATGTCTCCAGTAACTATATACCTCAGGATCTTCATGCAGTACATACCTACATATAGTCTAACCTCATACTATACACAGATAGACTCCATAGGCTTGCACATACTCAATCTCCCAGGCTCTACTCTACCTCTCTGTCTAACCCATACCTCTGTGGGTTACCTCTCTGTCTAACCCATACCTCTTTGGGTTATCTCTCTGTCTAACCCATACCTCCTCTGTGTGGTTTATCCTTTGGGAATCTTTATGTACATCCTCTTGCAGATTGTATTACATACTCTCTCTACTTAGTACATAGTGTCATGACCCCCATCTACACTGTACATCCTTCAACTGTACTCTCCCAACTTAGACAGCTCAGACCTGGAACCTTGCCCCAATGTAGAAGCAGCCTAACCTAATGTAGTAGCATACCTGATCAGCCCTCTCTGTTACTTAGACTGTTCCCATGACATCATATGTATAGTCTGAGCCCCAATCACTTGTACCTCTGTTGTAGTTCCAACCTCTTGTCTATTTAAACAGGCCTCCTCTTCCCTCTTCCTGATGGTTCCCCAAGAAATCAGTTTACTACTTCTTACTAGGAGATCTTTCCCAGAAAGTGTCATTCAGCACCCTTCAACCCAATCCGCCTCTGCTCCTTGTAGCCTCTTTCAGTAACCTTGCCCCTGTTAAGATGAGGGATTTCTTTAGGTTTAATTGCCTACAAAGACCAATGGACTAACGAATGAAACAAGTAAACATCTTGATGGAGTAAAGAGATTATAAATGAAGGACAACGGTTGAGTCTTACCCAGGATGTTTTCTCTAGTATTAAGACGGACGTTGGCAGTGAGAAAGGTAAGGAGAGGAAGCGGAGGAATAACACAAGGAGAATAGGAAGGACACTGAGGCGAAAAAAGAAGGAGAGAATGAGAGTGTAGTCAAGAGACAATGAGAATCGTGAATGAGTATCTCACATCTGATCAGCTTAACTGTTTCGAGAATGACGTTGGATTTGGTGAGAAGTGATGTGTTGAGTTCGGTTTTGTCGAGGTTAAAAGATGTGAGGATTTGATTGAATGGGAGCAGGATGTTATTGAAGAATCGTTGAGGGGGGCAATAGTAGCGGTCGTAGGAAGGGAAGATTGAGTTGAAGGAGGAGTGGGGCGAGTTAGATGAGCGTTGGATTTGATGGATCGGATGATGATTTGAAAAATGGCGGAACAGGATCAGGATCGAGTGGTGATGACGGAAGGGAATGGATGGATACTTTGGATTTGGAGATTCAGCAACGGGAGCAAGCCGGGGAAAAGGTTGCGGCTTCTTCTAGTGAGCAGGTAAAGGTCAACACACCGCCGTGATCAGATGTGAGGAGATAAGACGGTAGAAGTGAGGTTGGTGACGGAAGATCTTAAGGCTGCTTTAGTGAGGGAGTCGGCTAACATTTGATTGGAGGGGATGAGATGAGTTATCAGAGAGTGATTGTCCCGCTGTTCTCGCAACCATTTGATCTGCGTGTCGACATGTTTCAGAGCACCATGGTGAGATTCCTGAATTACTAGGTCGTTTAAGGCTTTATTGTCGATGAAGGAGCAGTAGGTGTAATTTGATGAGGGATTCATCTTGTGAAGAAGTTGCAAGAGCCAGATCTTTTCTTGAGTTGCTAGGACTAGAGCTTTGAGTTCTCCTTTGGTGGACAATAGAGAGACTGAGTTTTGAAGTTTGCTATGCCAGGAAACTGGACAGCCGTAAAGCAAGATCAAGTAGCCTGTGTGACTTCTTCGTGATTCAGGGTCGTTGCCGCCGTCGGAGTCGCTATAGACTTCTATGTTGTATTGAAAGGACGGATTTTGAAGACGTAGGGCCATTTCTTTAGTTGTGTTAAGATAGCACCAGGCGTGTTTTGCTTCAATCCAATGTTGAATGCCGGGCCGGTTGTTGAAGCAAGATAGATTAGACACGGCGTAGGAAAGGTCAGGTCGCGTTCGGCTGGCAATGAAGTTTAGAAAGCCAGTGGATGACCGGAAATTGATGTCGAGCTTGAGGAAGGATTTGTGTTCATCATTGGAGGCGCCAGTGAGTTTGATGTTAGGGGTGAATGGAGTGCTGATTGGTTTGCACTCAGTGAGACCAAGCTCACTCAGTGCGGTGTTGATGTGATTGGTTTGGAGTAATCCATAACCATCTTTGGTGTCAACTAGCTGATTTCCGAGGATCTTGCTTAGGGGTCCGTCTTGCGAGATCTTGAATGCAGTTTTGAGATTGTTCCAAAACTCGATCGAGTTCCCAACGATTAGTAGGTCGTCAACGTAGACAAACACATAGAGCTGTTGGGATGTGCTAATATAGAGACAGGGATCGGCACAGGAAGTGGTGAAACCTTTGCTGAGTAGCCAGGTCTTGAGCGTCTCGTACCAGCTCTTGGGTGCTTGTTTGAGTCCGTAGAGTGCTTTATTCAGCTTGAGGTATGGAAAGGGGGAGTTGTATCCAAGCGGAGTTTTGATGAAAACATCTTTGTCGAGTGGTGCGTGGAGAAAGGCGGACTTGATGTCCATCTGCCATAATGTGAGTTTATGAAACAGTGCATAGACAAGTAGTACTTGCAGTGTTATGATCAAGCCCGTTGGGGCATATGTCTGTCCATAGTCAAGAAACTCTATTTGCTTGAATCCTTGAACACACAATTGCGATTTGAAAGATATTCCGGATTCATCGGGATTTTCTTTGATTCTGTAGACCCAGACTGTCGTTAGAGCCTTCTTGCCTTCAGGAAGTGAATGACATCCTTCCCATACTTTCATGATCTCAATGCCATCTAGCTCGGACTTCATGGAGTTGATCCAGTTTGGACTTTCTTCACAGTTGGTGGCTTCGTAATAGCTTTTAGGAACGGAACGGGCAATGAATCCATATTGCTGGGGTCTCTGAAGGGAGTTTCGGTCACGAAGCGTAGGTGCAGAAAGGACCAGCAATTTGTTGGCGATTGTATCATCTTCATCTGAGTTGGACTTTGATGATTCAGAGTGCGAGTTGGAGTGAGTTGAAGGGGAAGGATTGGGAATGGTGGAGTTATTTGGAGAGTAGTTCTGAATGGGGAAGGATTCAGTGGTAGGAGATGGAGCATCGTTATTAGAATTGGAGAGATCGGAAGAGAATGAATTGGAGTTTAAAACGTCAAGGAGAGAGGAATTGTCAGTAAGAAGAGAATCAAATCAGGAATCAGAATGGGAATATTCTTCAGAGAGAGAAGCAGAGAGGGAAAGATTTTCAAAGATTTTGACATGTTTTGAACGGACTATAGATCTAGATAATGGACAATAAATTCGATAGGAGTTAAGGTCTAAATCAAATCCGGTTAGAATGCCTTCTAAACCTTTTTTGTCTAATTTGCCGGGAGTATGAGTCTGATTGAGGACAATGGCCTTGGATCCCAGAACACGAATGAGGTGTAGTTTGGGAGAGGTTCCGGTCCAGAGTTCGTGGGCTGAGACTTTGGATTTAAGAGACGGAATAAGATTGAGCACTAGACAGGAGCTGACCAGTATCTCATCCCATAGGAAGGAAGGAATTTTCATATCGATCATCGTTGTCCTAGCGGCCTTGATAATGGTTCGTTTTCCTCTCTCAGCAACTGGGTTATGCTGTGGAGTATAGGGTTTGGAGGTTGAGTGCTTGATTCCATTCTCTGAGAAGAAGCTTGAAAGACAATGATTGAATAATTCGCCACCATTGTCGGAGTGAAAGATCTTCAGCATTTGACCTTTCTGATTGGCGTGCAGCTTGATGAATTTTATTACCTCGTCAGGTACGTCTGATTTGAGTCTGATTGGCACACATGTCTTGAACTTGGACCAGTTGTCGGTGAGCAACAAAAAATATCGGCATCCAGTGAGGGACGGTGGATTAATGGGACCAAAGACATTGGCATGAATCTGCTCGAATGATTCTTGGCTGGGAGGAAGATGATTCAGGAAGGGTTGTCAATGAATTTTCCCTTTTGCACAGGAAACGCAATCGAGGAGATCGTACTTGAGGTTGGGAAACTCTTTTGAGAGGAGACGAGTTTTTTCAAGATGAGGATGGCAGAAGCGTTTATGAATAGTAGATAAGGATATGAAAGAATAAGAAAGAGCGGGGAGATTGAAGCCTTTGTTAATGAAGAATAGATTTTCTTCAATAACGCCGGACATGATCTGTGTGTTATTGAAAAGGATGGTGAACTGATTTGGAGATGAAAGCGTTAAGGAGCATCCTTTTTGAATGAGTTGGCCTAGGGACACCAGGTTTACAGCGAGATCGGGAACATAAAGGGAGTTTTGAAGGTGAAGAGTGGCCGAGGTAGTTGTAATGTGAGCTGTTCCTTTGCCAATAGAGGAGATAGGGGCATTTGGGTTTCCAGTTTGTACCTCGGTTCCGTCGGGGTGAAGATGAGGGAAGAAATTTGGGTTATTAAACATGCAGTTTGACGCGCCAGAATCAAGAAGGACTCAATTCGAGTTGAGAAGAGGTGACAAGACCATTGCGAACATATAGGCTAGGTGGGCGGATGAACCCTTTTGGGGTTGTGAAGGAGCGTTGGATGGAGTCGCTGAATCGGGACCACTTGAAGAGTTACTGTAGTTGGGTCGGAGATGAGGATAGAGCCACCAACACTTGCTTCGGTTGTGATTGGCCTGAGGATTGTGCCAGGTTGACCTACACTTAGTGGCGTCATTCCTAGTTATCAGAGCTGAGGCGTGGGATCCGGCCATGACCTCGTTTTTGACTTGATTGAGATGACGTAGGACCAGGTCGGCGTCAATCTTGGCTTCTCCGAGTGAGTGGGTGATAGTTGTTTTGAGATGTTTGAGTGGAGGAGGAAACTTGTAGAGCAGTAGATAGGCAGCTATATTGTCGTCCATCTGGATTCCAATCTCGGCAATTTGAAGCAAGTATGATTGGGCGTCGGTAATAAATTTTTCAACTCTCTTTGGGTCAAACTGAAGGTTGAGCAGATTAAAGAAGACCCTGGAACAATTTGCTGTTTGAGAGGAGGCGTAATGTTCATTTATCGATTTCCACAGCTGGATCCCGTTGGTAAGCAGGTGATCCTTGACACAGTTGATGTAAGTACGATTGTCTAGTTTCGCAAGGATGTATCCCACTATTTCAAGATTTACTTCTGGAGGACATTTTTCGGGTTCAGTGGAGTCAAGCCAGTGTGAGATCTTTTTGAGAGAGAGTATCGTGATGATCTTAGAGCGCCACAACGAGAAATTAGAGTCGGAAAGAGTGGGAATGGAGTCCGTCAGAGTCTTGAGCAGAGATTGTGAGGAATCCATTGGCCTTTATTTGTCAAACTTTATTCGGATTGTTTCGGTTGCTGGAACGTTTGGCTTTTAACCGTGTTAAGATGAGGGATTTCTTTAGGTTTAATTGCCTACAAAGACCAATGGACTAACGAATGAAACAAGTAAACATCTTGATGGAGTAAAGAGATTATAAATGAAGGACAACGGTTGAGTCTTACCCAGGATGTTTTCTCTAGTATTAAGACCGACGTTGGCAGTGAGAAAGGTAAGGAGAGGAAGCGGAGGAATAACACAAGGAGAATAGGAAGGACACTGAGGCGACAAAAGAAGGAGAGAATGAGAGTGTAGTCAAGAGACAATGAGAATCGTGAATGAGTATCTCACATCTGATCAGCTTAACTGTTTCGAGAATGACGTTGGATTTGGTGAGAAGTGATGTGTTGAGTTTGGTTTTGTCGAGGTTAAAAGATGTGAGGATTTGATTGAATGGGAGCAGGATGTTATTGAAGAATCGTTGAGGGGGGCAATAGTAGCGGTCGTAGGAAGGGAAGATTGAGTTGAAGGAGGAGTGGGGCCAGTTAGATGAGCGTTGGATTTGATGGATCGGATGATGATTTGAAAAATGGCGGAACAGGATCAGGATCGAGTGGTGATGACGGAAGGGAATGGATGGATACTTTGGATTTGGAGATTCAGCACTGGGAGCAAGCCGGGGAAAAGGTCGCGACTTCTTCTAGTGAGCAGGTAAAGGTCAACAGCCCCCAAGCCTACTGTGGGTAGAGACCCCTCTTTGCCAAGCCCTGCTTGCATGTCAGCAGCCCTTGTGACAACCTCATAAAATTGTTTGTTTACTGCAAAATTTGAACTACATTAATTTCAACAGATTCATTTCTGATTTCTCAGAATAAATTTGTATTTTTCTCATGCATTTTGAATCCATAGGATATTTACAGTTTAAAATTTCTGCCTGCACCACCATCCTTTGAAATATACAGGAGCAAAATCAAGGAATCAATACACCAATAAAACTGGATGGGGCAGCTCAATCCTCACCATAAGAAACTCTCTCAAAAATAGAGGATCTATATGAGGACAATGAGGCCTTTGAATTTATTGGAAATTATAAAACAGCTAATTCTTTCAACAGCAATTGAAATAACTGTAAAAGGCTGCCTTCAAGTTGCAAGAATGGAAAACACAACACTTCCATCACCTCTTGCACTGAAGAAATTTTTGGCGCCATAAAGCCTAAGCTCAGGCTGGTAAGGAAAAAAAGAGTGCAAGTTAACTTCTACTAAGCTTGACATGAAGATTCCAGGACTGATGGACCACCAAAACAAGATTACAAACCCCCACAAGAAAGCTTCAAAAAACCAGCATTTTCCACTTTTTCAACCACCACCAGCCCATCACTTTCAATCATTTTGGACAGCAGCAATAGTCACCATATGTTTGAAAAACTTTCCCTCTTTTCCAATTTCTCATCCTTCTCTGTGCTCATTGTCACTTGAAAGGTAGACAAAAAAATCCTGGCTAAGGTAAAAGGCACATTCAAGCTCAGAACCCAGGAAAACAGGGACATTTACCTCTATGATGTTTTCTTTGTACCAAGAATTACCTGAAACCTGATCTAACTTGGGAGGATCTTAACAAAATATTACACATTACAAGTAAAAGAAACCCACATTTTTTTAAGACTGTCTGACAGTACTGGAATTCAATTTAAACAGGCAATTTAATTTTCAAACTCAACCCAGGAGACACCTTCATCCAGAATGCAAGCTCCTTTTTACACCAGGCCAGCCTCTTGATTGTATGGCACAATTATCTTGGGCATCCTAGATTGAGGCAGATCAAAAAGTCCTGGGACAGAAGATCAATACCATCCACTCATGCAAAACATGCATGAAAGGAAAACTTACTTGTCTCCCATTCCTCAGCCACTTTGACAATACCTTTCCTATCCTTGATTTTGTACACACTGACATATGTGGAACTGAGTTGCCAGAAATAAATGAGGGTGCAAGGTACTTTCTGAAACTTTTTGATCAAGCCTCAGGTTACATCCACAGAACTCTCTTAAATCAAAAAATTGACTCATTAAAGGAACTCAAGGCATTCAAGTCTCTCCTTGAGAATCAAAACAAAAAAAATATTGAAAAGCTTGTTAGCAGTGGTGGTGGGTAATTCACTAGAAATCTCATGAAGCAATTTTTGGTCAACATGGGCATCCAGAAAAACATCTTTCCACCCAACATTCCCCACAAAACTTTAATTGTGGAGCAAGCAAATAAGACAATCATCAATATGAATCAATTCTTCTTCATCAAATATAATCTATGAAGCAAATGGCATGAAGAGGCTGCAAGGAAGGCCATGCAGACAACCAACTGTCTTTCATCCCTTGCTAATTCCAAAAACTTTTCTCATGAATTAATTTTCAAAAAGAAACCAAAATTATGTGTCTTTTGACCCTTTGGGTTCCAAGCCTGAGGATTGGTTCCCAATCCTCTTATGTTGCACAAATTTGGTCCCATCTCTTGGGAGGAATTTCACCTTGGATACTCTAAAAACCTCAGAAGCTATTGATTACTCAGGCTTTGTGAAAGCCATGTCTTTGAAAGCAGGAAATTTTGATTCAATGAATCTGTCTTTCCCCTTGGCAAATCTCTTGAACCCAGCCTTGAAAACTCCACATCCACAACACCAGTCCTCCTGGAGGACCCTCTCCTCCATTCCTTAAAGGACCAAATAAATGAAAAAATTTCCAGTCCACCATTAGCTCAAAAAACTGCCTTGGATGAGGAATCAGACACATCCTTGGAGCATCCAGTGAACTATGCAAATCTGCTCAGAAAATTAGTGGTCAAAGGACCTTGGCTTCCCACTCTGATCAACAGCCAATCTACAAATAAGAAATTCTAAACTATCCTTTTTACTCCAAATTCATTTTTTCAATGCTGACAAATACTGTTTAGCCCAAAAAATGCCAAACAGGAAATCTCCTCAGAATCATGAGCTGAATTGATTTAGGCTGAGAGAAAGAAAATCAAAAAAATAAAGACTCACAATTTGTGGAATGAGAAAGCACACACTGTTGAAGATCATCCCATTCCTTCCACCTGGGCCTACCAGTCAAAAAGAGGAGCCAATAATGAAATCATCAAACGCAAGTCCCATATCTGTGCTCAGGGGGTTTAGGCAAACCCATGGGCAGAAATTTGAAGAAAGCCAAACTCCCACCAGAAAACATTTGTCCATTTTCTTTCTCATCTCACATGCTGCCAAAAAAAAAACTTGCTATTCATCAACTCAATGTCTGTAGTGCATTCCTGACCTACAACTTGCATGAAAAATATTTCCTCCTCCCTCCTCTGGGCTACCTTTCAAATTCATGCAGGGTCTTAGAAATTCAAAATACCATCTATGGGCTAAAGCAGTTTTCTTTAGTATGGTAAAACCTCCTGAGTAGTTTCCTAAAAGGGTTCTGAGTATTCTTTTTCAGTCTCCAATCTATTTGTCTTCTTCCATTTGAGAAAGCACACCACCTTGGTATTTGTCCACATGGATAGTCTGGTTTTTTTTAAGTATCAATCCTTTGCATTTCAAGAAACAAATATCTGGAGTTTGAAATTAAGTACCTTGGTCAGGCTTCTTTTCTCTTAGGCATGACCACCATCCAAGGACTTAACTCTGTTGGAATCACTCAAACAAAAATCAATTAAAAGCTGGTGGAGTTTGGCCTTGAAGGGGCTACCCCCGCAACCTGCCCAGCCTATCCCAGGATTCAGCTTACCTCTACCACATCCAAGAAGCATTCTTCTTTTCTTGAATCAAAACTAAACTATAGGGAAATTTTTGGCTCCCTAAACTATCTCAGTGTCCTCACCAGGCCAGAAATATCTCTCTCTGTCAGCATTCTATCCAAGAATCTGGAAAGGCCAGGTTCCCGGCACTTCACTGCTGGCCTCCAGGTGTTTAGGTACCTCATTTGCACCAGGACAACTAGGCTCACCTTTATCAGGAAGCTGGTTTCCAACATTAGCATCTATGTTGAATCCAACTGGGGAAACTTTTCAGACACAAGCCAATCTCAAACTGGTGTTATCTCATTGATAGGCAGTCCTTCAATCTCCTGGAAATTTTCTCAGCAAGTAACCATCTTGCTATCATCCACCAAATCTTAATGAAAATCCCTATGTGATGCCTCCCAGCAGGCAATCTGGTTGAGTATGTTGAAACGCAATGTCCTAGGAAGCCCATGCTTCCAGCCCACAACCATCCACAACAAAAACAAGTGGGCAGTTGGACTTTCAATGTCTAGGGAAATTCAGGATAGCATTTTCAGCAAGCAAATCAACATTTTCCTTCACTATGTTTGTGATCTCCTGCATAATCAATCTATCTACTTTCAGCTAGTCTCCATTAGCCAGAATACTGTGGATTTCTTAACCAAGCCGCTTGAAAAGGCTGCCACTTCTAAAACTCTTGCACTCATCTGATCTTCATGATCTTCTAAGCCTGGCATGCTGCTCAGCAAGGGGATGTGTCCAGATGATCTCAAAATGGACTGCAACAGACCATCAGGTACCTATCCTGAAAAACCAACACCAGCATTCAAAAGGGTCAAGACAAACCCTTACTTGTGGAATAGATCCACATTACCTTGGTGAGCACTACCACCATTCTGAACCTAAGCTCACCTCAAAACTCAAAACTAACCTGGTCAATTGTCCAGGCCAACCATCCATGCCAGTGGATCCAAGAATGGTGACACAGGCAACAACACCAGCTCTCAAAGCCTAGTCACCATGCTGCATCCATCACACTGAGAAAAAACTATACAATTGCCAGGTGTGTGATCTCTTCCTTCCTCACCTCCATCAGCCAACCCAAAAATCTTCATCCCTTCTCTAAAAAATAGTAGCAAACAAAAATCTGAACCTAAAATCTCCACAATTGACTGTATAGGATTTCCTTTGGATCAACCGCTTCTCACATCCTCTTCAAATCTCCTCACAACTAGTGCATTCTGACCATAAGCATCTCTTGGGCAGAATTCTACCTTGTTGCCAGATCTCCCAACACTCCTTCATCACCGTTTTCTCCTCTTTTCTCCTCTTTGCTTGTATTTCCTCATTCCTGCTTCTCTCTTCTAGCTCCTGTTTTGTCCTTTCTCTTCCTTTCTACATTTTCTTTTTACTGTAAATCTCTGCCCATTCTTGTTTCTTCCATCTGCTGTCATCCCAAGCCCAAATCTCACGGGAAAAGGGAAAATACAGCAATGAGTCAGGAGTATTGAAACATAATCCATCCAGTATTAATAAATGTTTCAATCCACTACCACGTTTTTTTCCCCTCATACCACTGGTTTTATTGTTTTCTATTTCTCACCATTTTTTGTGCCTATTTTCCTTCACCTACACCTGTAGGTTTGTCCTTCCTCCTCCTGCTGATGTACTCCAGAGGTCAGGCTCCCTGATTAAGAGCTACTACCAGTCTCAATATATGATTCTCTGAAGAGAAGTGTTAAAGATCCCCAGAGAAACCTGTGGCCCCTCTACTGTTATTCTTTTTTTAAGGAAAAAAAAAAACTTGCGTTAATTTTAACTCCACCTTGACTGCAAACCGTCACCTTGCATTAGCTTGAACCATGTTATTATGGATGATTGCTTGACCCTTTGAATATTAATACATATTCATGTATCCATCACCTCTATTAGTTAAAAAAGGGCCTTGGGATCTAGTAGGCTGACACCGTCCATGCTAGCCTCCAACTTTGCCAGTGCTAGATTAGCCTTTTGCACCAGCGCGCTAGGCGGAATGTGTTTGAGGGTAGTATTGCTTGGGTTAGTAGCGTGTATGACGATCAAGCCCCTTAGGCTTGAGGGTGATTGGAGCTGAGTTAGCAGGGGGGGAGAGGTGTTTTTATGGTAGTCGCGAAAGATTGATTTTGGTGGTCCTGGAGGGATGGAGTCGAATCCGGTCATCGAGGCCGATGTTCGCTCCAACAAGGTGGAGACAGTTGTAGGGTCATGGGCTCCATGTTAGCGTTGGGTGCTCTCTCGATGGTGGCTTCCAGTCGAGCGACGCAAGTCGGTCCGCTTCGGCCAACAAACAAACAGGTCCAAAATCACCGTGAAGATACTGATCGAGGGCATAGTCAGATTCTCGTTAAATCCTACTTTGGTATGGTTGCTTAGAATTTCATTCGAGAGGGTATTGAACCCTGATGGTGGGGCGTTGGACTTTGGGGGACTCGGGAGGGACCACACACACTTCAGCCTTGTCATCCATCTTCATGGTTTGATAGGCACGGCGAGAATCAGGGTCAGAGGGCGAGGTACGGGGGGGAAGTGGAAAGGGTGGAGTAGCTTGCGATGGAGAAGAAGGGGAGGGGAGTTTTCAGGTATTGGTTCGAGAATAGGATGTCGGCGTGGTGGTTGCGGACATAGGACTGAAGTCCTCTTGCGAGAAGAGACAAGTCATCCCTCATCCCCCATCACAGACCACACACACACGCAGTCGATTTTGTTCGTCGTCGTCGGATAGGGATAAGTGCATATTTGAGTATGTATGTATGGATGTCCACGATGAAAACTAGGCAGATTACGTAATCCACCCCAACATCCTCCAAGTACTTCATCCTCCAACTGGATCGATCATCGGGATTTAAGACTTGAACATTTATCGACTCCCAACTAGATTCAAGTTGAGTAAGCATTTACTGGCCAGGATGTCCGGTTGGAAGTTAACACAAGCCTTGAAGGATAAGATCACTCACTTTGCTACCTTTCCACAAGTAAGTCTCACCCACCCATCCGTGTGACTTCATCGATCTAGATTTGGAGATCTTAGAGACTTAGAACTGATTCTCATCCATCGCTTCTTCTACTCCAATCAAACTTACCTTCCGGCTTCTTACTCTCATCCGCTCGGTTAAAACTCATGATCTTGGTATCCCTACCAGACTGGAGTTTCATTGCGTCAGATGGTCATGTTTGGTGAGTGAGAAGGCAGAAAAAAAAAAAAAAAACGATAAAGAATTATTCATTCGCCCAGACTAGTTTGGAATCGTCTCATGGAATTTTCTGAAACTTGCTTGTTTTTGTATTTTGTGTACTCTTTTTTGTTTGTGCTTTTCTCTTCTCTAGGTCAAAACCCGTCCGCGGGTACACTCTTGAGGGCGAGCGAGTTCCTACACGGTAAATTGATCATGAACATCAGAATCATGACCTGGACGTTTAAATGATTCTTTTGCTCTTCTTCACATTTTTTTGCTTTGGTGACGCTGATGGTTATAAAAATACGAATACTCTCGATCACGATCAAGAGGAACTGCCGATCAGATTAGCTCATCGGGTCAAAGAACTTAACGAACTACCCAATCGTCTGAATGAAATGCCTAGCATCTTAAAAGTTCGGGATTGGTATGCTCAATCCTTCGAGGTTTGTCGGTTCGTCTTGTCGTACTTACTTACACTTCCTTCAAGATCCTTCAATCTTTATCACCTCTGACTGCGCCTCGATCCGGAACTCAGTTTATCCCCTGGTCTTAGACACTGACGAAGTTGAAGTGATCGAATCATCATACAATTCAAAATTCTTGCCTTTCTTGTGACTAGGTTTAACTAATACATCTCTCTTTTTTTTCTTCAAACTAAAAAAAAAAAAAAAAAAAAAAAATGACCACCCAAACATTTATTCCACCTGGGACGTGATCTAGGAGCTAGTCAACTTTCCCAAACCTGAATTACCACCGGAACTCGTCGCTCATTTCGAAAAGGCCTCGACCAAAGGCACTCCACTGCCTGCCTTAACACCCAATCCAAGTTTACCTCCTCATATGCAAAAGCCATTACTGAATACAGCGGGCAAGCAACGGGCCAGTTTGAATCAGAGGTCAGGGGTCTTTTCAGGTCCCGGACAAAAGTTACCCATAAGCTGATAATTCATCACCCTTGCTCCCCAGATACTATGTTGACCTGGGAAATGTGGTCTGGCCGCCTGAAGTTTACGATTATAATGAGAGGTTCACTCAAACGCTTTCCAATATCAAGCGTAGACACGATCCAGTCGTCACCACGGTTGCTCAAGGGATCCTGGAATATAAAGATTTCCTGGCTGGACCGGGACGCAGCGGGAGCTCTAAGCCAGCTCAAAATCCAAGCGTCATCGATCGATCGGTCCAAACATTCCTCGATCGATTTTACATGTCTCGAATCGGGATCCGGGTTTTGATCGGTCAACATATATCCTTAAACAAACTCGAACCTCATCCGGATTACGTCGGAGTGATCTGTATCAACACAAACGTCCATCAGATTTGCCGAGAAGCGATTGATAATGCACTATACATTTGCGAGGATCACTATGGTTTGTTTAAAGGTCCACCTGTGCAACTAGTCTGTCCCAAGGATTTGACTTTTATGTATCTACCTAGCCATTTGGTAAGTTCATTCCGTGCTCTCCTTTTTGTACGCGAAGGAGCCTCTTTTTTTTTGGAGATTTCGGTGCATCTTTCCCCATCTGACCACACAAGGGGTTCAGCTCGTGAGAAAAAAAAAACGAAGTTTGGTCAACCGAGGCTTTTGTACTGACGCCTGAAATTGCCATATTTTCAGAATCATATGGTGTTTGAAGTCTTGAAGAATTCCTTAAGAGCAGTAGTTGAAACACATGGCGTCGATGCCGATGAGTACCCACCTATCAAAGTGATCGTGGCCCATGGTTCAGAAGATATCACGATCAAGATTTCGGATGAAGGAGGCGGGATCCCTCGCAGTGCAGTAGGACTCGTCTGGACTTACATGTACACGACTGCTCAAGCTCAACGACTAGATCAAGATTTTGAAGGAAGCGATTTTAAAGCTCCGATGGCTGGATTTGGTGCGACATGGTCTATCTTAGAGCGATCGGTCACAGGAAGTCGATCGCTTGTATGCTTAATGCGCCTCTTCCTTTTCCCTTAGGTTACGGCTTGTCGATCGCCAGGCTCTACGCTCAGTATTTTGGTGGGAATCTCAAGCTGATCTCGATGGAAGGATATGGGACCGAGTAAGCATCCCTACCCCACCTACCTTAGTTGATGGTTCGAATCGGGAAGCCGGGCGACTGATGCTCTCCCCTCCTGGGTTCTCTCTCACAGTGTCTACTTACATCTCTCTAGATTATCGACTAGTACCGAACCCTTACAATGAACAGTCCATGCGAACTATTTCATACTCTCACCGTCCCGTCGTTTTGATTTTCTTCGCATCTTGCCCTTATTCCTATCGAAGGCCACCATCGTCCAATGACTGATGATGATCCAGTAGATCAAAAAGTATATATGAGGTATTCGTTGTATCTCACGTATGTACATACGTATCTATAGATGTACTTATAATCGAGGCAATTCTGATGGTGTCTGTAGTTGTAAACCATGATTTTTTTTTTTTTTTTTTTATGAGGACAACGTTTGTGTGCGCGTGTGTGTTTTTACTGAAGATCATAAGGTAATGATAACGTTCGGGGTGATCGAAATCGGCATGTCAACCATTTGTAGGGGTTTAGGGCATCCTTACCGCGGGAGGTAAACGGCGAAGCTAAACCCGATTTACCTCCCGACCGCCCAAAAATCCACTGTACCGCGAGTGCTATCCGGGAAGCTATTTTACCTTGGGAGGTATATCAGCCCGTTGGGTTGCCACATCTGGCAACCCTCTAGCTCCCGTGATATCCTTCAATATCCGGTACATCCATCTGCAGCACGCGCAAATCCTACTGGACATCCTCGTCCGCCCCCCCCCCCCCCAAACCGATCAATTATTCGGTACGGGTGGCAGGGAATTGTAGTGACGGATAGCTCAATTAATAAGAAAAATGTGGAGCGGAAACTTCATACTTATATTTCATCAGTGCGCGTTGTCGAGGTTAATATATTATGTACATATGTCACATGTCTTGTGATAGGTCAACCCGTGTTAAAATTAACGGGTAGTCAACCTCATTACACCAGATATGGTCTATAAAGCGCGTCTGGGCGCCTGTCCAAGTTCGACTTGGCGTGCGCCCAGCGGGACTTTGGTAGGCGCCCAGAGGGCTTGGTCGGGTCGGGCTCGCGGGGGTAAAAACTTGGCGCCCGACCAAGCTCCCCCTTTTTTTTTTTTTTTTTTTTTTTTTTTTTTTTTTTTTTTTTTTTTTTAGTGGTATTTTGCATTGCGCACGGACCACTTTGTATTTTCAAAGAGGCAGGTGGGGGGTACAAGCTGACGTAAGGCGCCGCGGTGGGAAGCCTTGAAGCACCTACAAGATGGATATAGAGGAGGAAGAGGAGAGGAGAAGCAAACGGGAGTGAGAAGAATGAAAAGAAAAAAGGACAAGGAACAAGAACAAGCTCCCCTTGACGCCGGTCAAAGCTGGTTGCCCTTGACCGACCAGCCTCATTTCTCCCATACAATCCACTTACTCTTACTTCCATCTGTCCAAAATCCTAAGTTTTTTTTTTCCTTTGTTTGATTTTTTATTTACTGATTAATTTTCTGGTTTTTCATGTATTTACATAGATAGATGGCTGAAGAAACACCATCTGAAGCACCACCCAATCCTGCCATCCTTGAGCTTGAAGCAAGCAAAGCCAAAGTAAAGGGCTTAGCTCAACAACTTCAAGAACTCACTTTGAAAAATTATCAGACTGAACAAATCCTCAAAGCTCACCAAAAGATTGATCAAAAGAAAAACATAACAAATGACTGAATTACTCATAAGGATCAAAAACCAAATGCTATCATCAAGCCTGAGGTTTGCAATCTGATCCAAACTAACATCTTGGACAAAGGAATGTCTCAAATGGAAGCTGTCTCAACATTCAATATATCTTGCTGTCAAGTTCAGAGAATAATTAAGGAAGACCCCCTCCATGTCAAGGTAAACAAGCAAAGACCGTCAAAGTTCAACAATGACATGGTCACTAATCTCCTCATGTTCATCAACCAAAGATCAACCACCACCCTCAAGAAAAAGCATGAGGTGATAGTCACCACCCAGGTCATCAGCAACATCCTCAGGGATATCAATGTCACTTGGAAGCAGGTGACAAAAGTTCCTGCTGCATGGAATTGGGCCAATCTCATTGAAAAACAAGAAAATTATGTTCATTGGCATGGGAACAAATTTGATCAAATCATTGTTTTTGTTGATGAAGAGGGGTTTGATTTGCATTTGGGAAGATCAAATGGCTATGCTCCTTCAGGTGAGCTTCTTTTTTTTCTTAAATTTTTTGATAAATTATTAATTTCCTTTTTTGATTCATTTGTTTTACCAGGTACCCCTGCTGTTCTCAGCCTTGTACCAAAGATCAAACAAGTGACCTTGATTGGAGCTCTTTCCAATCAAGGGTTTATGTATCATGAACTCCTCAATGCTGATGGAACCAAGGCTAACGGTGTAGGTTACAATGATTTTTGTTTGTTTCTCTCCTCACTTGCATCAAGACTTCCCCAGGACTCCATCATCATCATGGATAATTCCTCAATTCACCATGGGGAACAATTTGACAACTTGCAAGCCAATTTCCAAAATTCAAAATTGATTGAGATTGAATTCCTTCCTCCCTATTCACCCTTCCTCAATCCCATTGAATATTCTTTTCATTAAATCAAATTGTATGTTTGAGGAAAGGAGCGCAAATCAAGGGCTGAATTAGTTCAACAAATCAAGGCCATAATTGAAGATTCCATAACTCCAGAGAAAAGTCAAAACTTCTTTTCTCATGTTCAAAAGTATTATCAAAACTGCCTTGAGATGCAACCTATCACAGGTCCTCTCTTGGCACATCCTTAAGAATTTTTACATAACTTTTTCCTCCTTTTTTTAAATTTTTTTTATTCATTTATGCCAACAAAACAATGTATTGTTATCCCAAAAAAAAAAAAAAAAAACCAAAAAAACCAATTAAAATTGTTTTTTGTGTATTTTATTAAAAAAAAAAAAAAGACAAAAAAATCATTCTCACAAATTTATTGAGTTTTGTTACATTTTTTTTCTTTTTTTAAAAAAATAAAAATAATGTTTTATATGGTCAACACGACCAACTTTGATTGGCGCCAAAACAAGCTTGGCAAGGCACCGGACTTACTTGGCTAGGCGCCAAGTTGACCTTAGCCAGGCACCAAGAAGGCTTTTCCAGGCACCAAAATTGCTTTTCCAGGCGCCACACGCGCTTTAGTGAATTTTGGAAAAACTTGGGTCAGCGCCCAAATGCGCTTTACAGACCATAATTAAAAGTTCCAAAGCTCCAGAACACAAGCTGTGATTTCACAAAAGGCAAGTCTCTCCTTCCAGGTTCAGCACAGATGTGATGTCATCCACAGTATTGACTCAGCCGGCATTCTTTCTGTTTCTTCTTTCTTTTTGCTTGCCTTAGTTATATAAACTACTGCATGTGACCCAATAGTAGTTTCCCCCACTGCTTCTTACTCTTATCTTTGGGGGAAACTACTATTGTAAGTAAATTTTCCTTATTAATCATTATAATGGTTCCATGCACACATAACATATGCATTGTACTTTGAAAATGTTTGTTTTTCTTCATTCTCCAGATAGGTGTCCATTGTCAGAAGTGGTTCAATCTTATAATTCACTAAGATTGTTGCCTGCTCCTTGTATCATCAGGTACATATATTTACAATCCATGATATCCCATAGTTGTGTTTGTTGGAACACAACACCCCCCCCCCACATACCAGATAATACAAAATGAGGGAAAAAAATGGAAATTTGCAGGCCAATAAATCAAATGGAAAAGAAACATCTGCAGAAGTTGTGTTTTTTTTTTGGGCCCCAGTCTTTTTGTCATCACATCTGCCAATTGATCATCCCTTTTTACCCATGTAAGGTTCAGTTGTAGCCAACGTATATTATCATTAATAAAGAAACAATTACCAGAAATGTGCTGAATTATGGAGCAAGACCTGTCATCATTTGCCACTAGTAAAGCCGCACAGTTGTTGCAAAAAATATCAGAGGGAGTAGATGGGACAAGATCAGTAGTGAGGGTGTGGATCAAGGTTAAGAATTCAATTTCCATGCCAATGGATACAAATTCAGTGTTGCATGTTGATATGGCAACAGTTTTCTGTTTTTTGGATTCCCATGATATCAGGCACCTGTTTAAAACTACCAGAAAACCAGATGTTGATTGATGGAACTCACCTTCCCCCAGCTTGCATGACTCCATATTTGTAGGTGTCTTCCTCCCTTTCAGAAGTGCAGTTTATGGTGGGTTGTAGACACAATGTGATGGATGAGGTGTTGTAGTGCCAGCCAATGGGGGGATGAGGTTTGTTTGCTATACTGGGAAAGGTAGTTGACACTGTACTTGATGTCTGGTTGTGTGCCTAGGGCCAGGTAGTTGAGGGAGCTGCTGAAGGACTGGAATAATTTTGTATCCTTACCTTTGCCATCTGTTGGTTTGTGTAGTTTGGTGTTGGGAATGACAGTTGCTGTCCTGAGCATATAATTTTAGTGTAGGGAAGTCCACCTCCTGACAATTTGGTTGGCCAGGAGTCTTTGGCTGAGGTGTAGGGAACCATTGTTTGACATCAGTTTAATACCCACAATTTGGTTGCAATTTTCTTGCCATTTGCCTTTGAAGCGGGTGGACATCTTTTTATGTAATTTGGAAAGCATTTTTGGATTGTTACTAACAAAAAGGCCTTCATTGACATGGTTCCATATTTCAAAAATGACCACCCCTCTTCAATAAGAGTATAAAGTCTGCTTGATAAAGTTGCTTGTGAAGCCAATTTCTTCTAGGAGAGATTTAAAGAATTTCCACCAACAGTGGGCTGCTTGACGCATCCCATAGGTAGAGTGATTTTATCAGGCGCATGACTTTGCTGGCTAACTCCAGTCATACATGGGTAGGTGTTTCTACATAGACCAGTACGCTGATTGGAGCATGCAAGTATGCTGCAGATATGTCAAAACTATGTATGATCCAACCATTTGATATTACCAATTCCAGTAACAGATGGCGGGAAGAGAGGGAAGCTGTTGGAGAAAATGTCCCATAGCAGTCCACTCCAAGCTTCTGAAAGAAGCCTTTTGCAACATATTGTACTTTTGTTATATCAATTGATCCATCCAGATTCTGTTTAAGGGCAAAAAGCTATTTTTCCCCTATCACTTTCATTCTAGGTTTTTGCTTGACTACCCCCCTGAAATCCATGGCAAATAAATGATGTATCTTGCTCTGTAACAGTGGCTCCCAAATGGGATGGAGGTCATCTGATAGTGGATGTGCCACAGAGGTTGGGAGGTCCTCATTGGGGTGATCCAGTATTTAAAGGATTTGGGAGTCCTGTGCTTGGCAGATCCCATCTTTTGGCACTTCACCCAGTTGCAATCATTGAGACTGTAAAGTTGGATTGATGGAATCTATTTTAGAAGGCATAGGGACAAAGGGCTTTTGTATTGATTCTGGGAATTTGGCCACGTTGGTTTATGTGAGGGGAGACAAGGTTGGGTTCCAGAACATATATCCATGCAGGGTGTCTTGGAAGCCTAAGAATACCATTTGTTCTGCCTTTTCAGAGTTATAACCTCTATTGCACACAAGGGCTGTGGTTATACCTGCAAATTAAGAAAAAAGTTGAATTAAATCAGCTTTAATGACTTAAATAACTTTAGCAATGGCTTAAACCATACAAACCCAAAAAATACCAAAGTATTATGAGTACAATACCCACACCTTAAACCTTTAAAAAAGTTAAGGGGCCTGGCTTTAATTAATAAAGCTCAAAGGAGATTAGCTTAAACCTGGAAGTTTACACCCTTTATAGTAGCCAGAGAGGGCTACAACTTCAAAAAGGACCTTGGACCCAAATTTTGAGTTGGTTGTTTGATTTTTTGATGATTGTGATATTAAATTAAAAGGCCCCAGTCAATCTTCTTCTTGGGATTAAGTTTAATGGGCTTGTTAAATTATACAATATCTTATAAAATAATAAAATGAGGAAAAGGTCTAAAAGGGGCAATACCCTCCTGTTTTATGTTAACAAGAGTCCTCAGGGGAATCAGGGGATCATCATCTCATACCTTGCAAAACTGCAAACCAAACTGAGAGGCAAGGCCTAACCAAAAGGCTATGGAAATGGCTGAAAGACAAGTTAAATTTTCAGTTGTTATGGTGTCACATACCACCGTGTGACATTACCCCGGGTTTTAAGGGAACTTTTCCCCAAAATGTGTATGGCTGGTGGCACTAACCCACTTTCCAGTTGTGGAACCATATTCAGAAACACTCCTGAATGCCATAAGGAGCCACCAAGACTTGGGAGTCTTGCTGTTGACAGGCAAAAAACTTGACAATTGTCACAGAATCAAGCCACCTTGCAAAACTTGTCCTGGTCACAAATTGAACCCGCAACAGACCCAGCCCTTTTACTGTCATACCTTGCACAACTGCAAACCAAACTGAGAGGAAAGGCCTAACCAAAAGGCTATGAAAGCGGCTGAAAGACCAGTTCACTTCACAGTTGTTATGGTGTCACATACCACCGTTTGACACATCAGGGGAGTAAACCACTGTCTTTGATTTTGTGTCCAGTGGCTCAGAGCCCCATGTAATCTTCCTCAATGATTAACAGTAAAAACAAACTCATTGGGGAGTATTTTCAATGTAAGGTTGTAACTTGTTTATCCAGAAGCTTGAAAGGAAACGTAAGTTACCCTAAAAAATTATTCTCCTTCCCAAAGACTCTTTCAAGGCCTCAGAATCAGTATATCTCCTTACATAACTCTAAATATATCCATCTAGGCATGTGTTAAAAGTTTTAAAACCATAATAGCAGATGTAAATTAATTTATATAAGTATGTACACTCTGGGTAATTGATCCTACAGAGTTCATATACATCAGGTGAGTTGAATGGTCTCTGTATGTAGGCTTTTCCAGAATGTTTTGGTTCCTGAAAGTTATCTACAGGCTGGAAGGAGAGTAAATATAAATTTAATAATAATTTAACCATATATGGGTCATGGTAGATGTAAATTATTAAAGAATATTATTTCCATGGAGGAAAATCTTTATGGAAATTCATTGTGCATCAAATTTGACGCATCCATAGGATTTTAAACAAGAAAAAAGCTATAATATCTTTCATAACTTATAATCTAATTTGTCAAGGCTTTATGTGATGATTTCTGTTGCTAAAAACATACTATAGAAAAGTAATTATATAATGTTTTATAAAGTTATAAAATAATCAATACTATTGTTACAGTAACTCATTTGGGAATTGAACACAAAAACTGAGTGCTCTGAAGGAAGATAATTGAGACATTCCTCAACCACCATGCTAAGTAGACATATCAGTTGTGCAGGCAATTGGACAGCTGTATATGTCTCATGGCTGACATGCTTTGTCATCAAGTTTGAGCCTTTTTTCTTCTGGTATGTGGGAAAGACAGATCAATCCAAAGGGGTGTAACAGGATGTTGTTTGGGGGGATTTGTTATAGCAGTTTGGTTGGGCACTTGTTTCCAGAAAAGGAGTTGGTAAGTTGGTTGTGTAAGAAACATGCATGGTAGTATGCAAAGGACCAGAAGTTTTGGGGGATTTGTGCATACTTTAGAATTGTTTGCTCCATATTTCCAAGTGTGCAGCTCACTTGATTGGATTTGCCATTCTGCTCTGGGGTGTAGGGACAGATTAAGATGATTTTTTCCCTAGTGCTTCTAGTGATTCTGCAAGGTTTTTGGAATGGTATTCCTTTGCATTGTTGGATTAGAGGTGAATTGGGGAACTCCCAAGGCTGTTTTTAAGGTAGTTTAAATTTGATAGGATTAATTTTGGGAAATTGGATTGCAATTTAAACACATGGAAAAAGATAAAGGTGCATGCGTGATCATGGATCATTAGAAGGTAGCGGTTACAAGTGCAGTTGGGGGATAGTGGTCCAAGGACATTGGTGGTCAATAGGTCAAGTGGTTTGTCTTGGGGGATTTATTTTGGGAAAACCTCTTGATGTCTGATTCTTTTTGCAATCTTGCATGATTTGCATATGAAGGGGGTCCAGGATCCCATTTCAACCAAATGTGTGTAATGTTTAAGGTAGGCTTTTACAATGTAATCAGAAAAATGCCCTATTGCACAGTGGCAGTAATACAGAAGGGAAACAAAAGGAATGGGGGAAAGGGACAGAAAAATGTTGAAAATAAAAGGGGGAAACGGGACTGCAGGGGTCATCTGGCTGATGGTCCAGGCACAATCTTTGTATGTGGTACAGATGGAGTGATTTGGTGAAGAGAGTTGAATAATCTTGCCTTTGAAAGAAGCATTGTAGCCATAATAAATGAGATGACCAAGGGACACTAGGGTGCTGCTCATGGTTGGAAAATAGAGGATGTTATTCAGAAGGGGGTCCCCAGGGGCCCCACACTGGGATTTCAAAGGCATATAAAAGTGCTTTAGGGTTGGCCAGTAGCAGTGGGAGGGGGTTGGGGAAATGGGAGAATTTGGTGAAGGAAGGTAAATGGCCACTTACTGTTGAGGTTGCCCCTGTGTCAATTATCACTTGGTTTGCACCAGTCAGGGATTGCACCACAGGTTGATTGGGACAATCCTAGGAGGAAGTAGGCGCAGGAGCCCCCTAGGCACGTGCAGATGTTGGAAGGTATTGGTTGGTTACTGGAGGCAATGTGGCTTTGTGCCACTTGGAGGTCTTCCAGCATAGGCTGACGTTGGCTTTCTCTAGAGTTTGGGGGTTGTTGAAAACCATCCTGGAGTGGAGTCTGCGGGTAAGACTGTTGGCGTGGCCATGTGTATGGGTTGATGGCATTGAAAAAGTATGGGTTGTACGCTGAGATGCCGCCGGTCATCTCACTGTAAAACAAGGTGATGATTGATTGGGTGTCTACCAGTGTTGGCCAATCTATGCAATCCAGTTTCATTCCAACACTATGGAGCATTTGTGATCCGGTAGATCTGGGCGGTGGTTGTGTCAGAACTTGCACGACTAGGGATATCAGAGTGTCTGGGACATCCAAGCCCAACAAGCCTAGTTCAATAAATATGTTTGATATTCCAGTGAGGTGAGAGAAGATGCTGGCTTCCATTGCTGTCATCTTGAAAAAAGCTTGCAAAGGAGTTCTACCTGTCACATATGGTTCAAGAGTTGAAATTTTTTTTAATGTTCTCAAAAGCTTCCCAGGCTGTTGGTCAATTCAATTTTTTTTAGTTTGTGGTCCACTTTGAAGGTGAAAACTACTTGCAAGGAAATAAATTTTAAGTGGTCAAGGAGTTTAAGGTTGTCAAGTTCAGTTGTAAAATTTGATTTTCCAAATATAAGTATTCCCAACATTTTGATTCTGCTAATCCACTCATCAATGTTCCTCCCATTGCAGCACAGGGTTTCCACAGTTGCTACATATTTTTTTGCATTTTCAAGGAACTTAAATCTTGCTGTGCCCATCCTGTGGGCAGGTAAGGTCAACATGGATGGGGAGCAGGCTTTTAAACTGTAGTGACAGATAGCTCAATTAATACAGAAAATGTGGAACAGAAACTCCATACTTATATTTCATCAGTGCGTGTTTTCAAGGTTAATACATCATGTACATATGTTACATGTCTTGTGATAGGTCAACCTGTGATATCCCATAGTTGGTTTTGCTGGAACACAACAGGAATCACACATGAATACTTCCCTGCGGTGTTGACACAGCAGTTTGGGGAGTCAAATCCTGCTGCACAAAAATTATTTTTATGGTTTGCCTCCCAAATTTTACCTCCTGTGGGAGGTAAAGATTGGCAGGCAAACTGTAAAATTTGAGTTTGAAAAGAAGGGTTTGACCCCTCAAACTGCTGCACCCTTTACTGGAGGGAGCTATTGGTATGTGATTCCCTGCATCACCCAGACCAAACAATTGGGCAGTTTGGGGGGTGGGAGGGGTGTTGGTAACTTTTGGGGGAGGGGGGGGTTAAGGATATCCAGTGGGATTCACATGGATTGCACATGGATTTTATTGGATATCCAGGATATCACGGGAGCTAGAAGTATTTCCAGATGTGGGATCCCATCATGCTAACTTACCTTCAAAGGGAAAATGACGTTGCAGATAGCACCTGTGGGACAGGGTTTTTTTGTGCAGTTGGGATGTAAATTGGCTTTAGCTTCACTGTTTAGCTCCTGCAGGAGAGATGCTCTAAGCTTGAACTGATTTCATAACTGTGTTCTTACTGCTTTTTGAAACCCTGAGTGAGTAGGAAGGAGCCAAATAGGTATAGATACATACATACAGGCTAGAAGAGTCAGATCAAATAAGACTTGAAGGAGGAGGAAGATGATGATGAACAAGAGAATTTGGATCTGTGGCAATTCAGGGAATCTTTCCCACAGGAGGTAAAAGTTGGAAGGAAAACCTGAAAAAAGTTTTCAAGCGTTTTTTCCTTCCCCAAACTGCTCCGCCAAAAACTGCAGGGAGGTATTTTTTTGTGGTTCCCTGCCACTTGGACCAAAAAATTGAGTGGCTTGGGGGCAGGAGGGGCAGTGGCAAGTTTTGGGGGAGCCAGACATGAAGATGTCCAGTGGGATTTTCATTTATTTCAGATGGATTTTATTGGATATCAAGGATATCACAGGAGCTAAGGGGTTGCCTGATTTGGTAACCCAAACTGCCAATTTACCTCCCAAGATAAAATGACTTTTTGGATGGAACCCACAGGACAGGTGATTTTTGAAAAGTTGGGAGGTAAATTGGCTTTAGCCTTTTGATTTACCACCTGTGGGAGAGATGCCCTAAGTCTCCCCCCAGGTTTCTAATCAAAACACTCATTTTTTAAGATCTGAAGTTCAGTTCTTTTTTGTTTTCTATGGGGGGGGTAGTGGGTAAAATATAAAATGGTCTTCCAACATTATAATCCAGGAATCAAGGTTTCAGCAGCATGGATGGCAATCCAAAACAACTAATTTGAGTTCATCAAAAAGGCTTTAGGAGATAAAATATCCTGCCAATACTTCAACAGATGGATGGATCTGTACCATACAACTTTCTGAGTAATCCAAGACCCAGAGGGGTATGAGCAACTGGGGAAACCTTAAGATTTGACCAATGAGGACAAGTTATTCATGTAAAATCTTGTTCAATTGGAGCCAAATTTATTTTTAGATGAAATAAGAGAAAAGTTATTTGACAGCACTGATTCTCTGGTTCGCATCAAAACCATTCAGAATGTGCTTTGGAAAAAAATTGGGGTGATTTTAAATTCACGGCTAAAAGGCTACACCTGAGCTGTGCAGACCCCAAAAAATTCAAGTGTGGTTGGGCTGTACTCCACACGGCACTGGGACGCCGTGTGGTGGCCGTACCACTACATTCAAGCCATGTAGAGCCCCAAACAGCTCAAATGTGGTTATTTTGCCATGCCACATGGCCAGCTCAACCACATTTGAGCCATGTGGGGCTCTACACAGCTCAAATTTTGTCGTTTAGCTGTGCCACATGGCTACAAGTCTGGTGGGCAAAAAAAATAAAAATAAAAATAAAAAATAATGGGTATAAAATAAACAAAAATAAACTAAATAAAAATACAAAAAAAAAACAGAAATCAACCAAAAGATCAAAAAAGTTCATTTTTTGGTTAAAAAAAAATAAGAAATAAAATAAAAATAAGTAAAAATAAATAAATAAAAAGAAAATAAAAACAATAAACACTGAAGAAAACCAACCAGTTTTCTTCAGATTCAAGTAAAAGATTCAAGTTCAACTTGACTAGCCCTAAAGTAAAAGGACCAAAAAATGCAAGAAGTCTTTTGACCAGCCCTAAAGTAAAAGTGACAAAAAAAATTCAAGTCTTTTGACCAGTCCTAAAGTAAAAACACCAAAAAAAAACAAGTTCAACTTGTGTTAGGCTGATCCCATCACAGGCTTAACACAAGTTAAGCTTGTGATGGGATCAGCCCAACATGATTTGAACTGACTTACCATTAAAATCTCATTCAAAACACTCATCATAATGATGTTAACTTGAAGCACCCAACAGAATGATGTTCAAAATGTGATAACCCTTTATATTCATAGAATTACAATATCAGCATGTTAGAACCAACCAAAATGATGAAATTAATCCAGAAGTTAGAATACAACTCAAGTTGATCTTTGAGGTGATTAAACCAACAAGCTGCTTTTTTAGAAATCATGGAACGTGGTTTGGAAACTATGGGCTGGATTGGAATAAAATATCCCTTAAGTACAAGCTTCACCCAATGGTTATTGTTAACAAAGCAAATGAACATAGGATCTGATTGTTATTTTACACCCATTTTCTTAGGAGTAAAAGAAAAACAGGATTCAAATGAAATGAAACATATTGGTCTTCCATAAGTATCAGCTGTTATTTGAACCATTTCAAGCTTTGAAAGCCATTTAAAAGAGGGAATCTTTTCATTGATGTTATTGACATCAAGTCTTTGTTCTATCTTTTCAACATCTTTACTCCTACCAAAAATTGTAGAATAGAACCCCTTATTTTTCCCAATTTTTCAAGAATTTCTTTCCAAACTGTTAACCATCCATCCTCATCATGCCAAAGTGATTTATCAATGACTCTAAAACCAAAATTTAAATCACCAACTGGGTCCCAAACCTCACCCAAGAACTTATGTAAGTTCTCAGGTATTTTATTGAGGTAATTTGCTTCCTAAAATCAAAAATTAGTCAGCCAAGATTCTAATCTCATTAAAGGAATCACCAATCACCAAAGATGAGCTTCTTTTTGAATCCTCCATTGAATCTGCCTCATACTTTGAAAAGGAATTGGATTCCAACGGCACCAAACCCAATGAACTTTCAGTCTCTTCCACTGCACTATGAAATTCAGATGAAGAGCCTGACTTGGAATACAAATATTTCTAAATCAGCTCATTAAACCAAAAAGATGAACCTTTCACAAGAGAAAAGACTTAAAATCATTTGTCTCTTCTTTTTTTGTGCCCTTCTACTTCTCTTTTCCCACTTCATTTAATTTTCAATCTGTTCAAATCAAGAAGGATCTCACTAGGTATCTTTCAAGTTTGGAAGGCCTCTGCTAGATTTCAAGAATTTAGGTTCAAGTCTTGGATTTGATTAATAATTGGACGTCTCCTTCATCAAATGCTTCAACAGCCCGCAATAATATTGATCAGGATGATTCAAGATCAGCGCATTGAGCTTCGCATGTAACTGAGAATTGTTAAGAATTTCATCAACATTGACCTTTAAAAATCCAAAAGGATCAAATATTATTCAAGTAGGAATCATCATTTTAGTCAAGTAGGAATCATCATTCAAAAATCTTTTACCAAAAATCATTAATCAAAAACCATTAATCACAAAGTGATTTGAACAATCCAACTTAAACCAACTTACAGAACTAGAACTGCAAGGGTAAAAATCCAACCTCCACCAAGGATGAACATCTTCAGGCACAACAGAGTCTCTTGACACTAGTATGTCCCCTATTTGGTGGGAACAGGGAAAACCCATAGTCATCGAGTATGACTTGGTGCAAAATTCCCCATCTGCTTTAACCTCTCTAATTGATCCCCAACAAGTTTGATTGCTTGTAAAGGCACCTTGTATCCTAATGGTAACATTTCAGTAGGAAGAACTATTCCAATCTTTATTCAAGAGTTGTAAAGGGAAGCCTAAACCAATTTAATTTTATTCAAAACTTTTCCCTCTAGGTTTCTCCAAACATCCAACATGTTTTGCAAAGGGTTTTCAGGGAATTGTTTGAGAGTAGCATGGGCCCCTTCAACCCAAGAAATTGTTTTATTTCCAAAGTCTGGGTTTTGGCAAGTCCAAGCAGTTACAAACGTCTCTTTGATACAGAAGATATTATGATCCATATACCCAAGTACATCCTCAAAGTATGCCAACAAACACTTTATACAAGTCATAATGTAACTAACCCAAAACTAGGAAGATGAACAGTAGAGGCAGTGATTTGGAACTTACTCTAAGCTCTGCATCATTGACCTCTTCCTCCTCCTTGCTTTTTGAGGCCCCATACTTATCCCATAGAGACATAAAGCTTTGCCACCCTTCAACATCATTATTGAAGCACACTTTACAGTTTGCTTGTATCTTTTTAGACAAGTGCCATTGACAGCACTGTCTTTTTGACTCAGGGAATGTTTTTTCTAGAGAAGGGATCAAAGCTTTTTCAAGGTCCATCACAAAGACTTTGGAAAGTCTCTCATTATCATAAGCCAACTCCTTTAGCGCATTTACAGACCAACTGCAGAACTCAAAATTTTCTCTTGTTATAAAAACAAGAGCTTTTGTGAAAGTTTTCTGGTTGTAAGTAATTCCTACAAGGTGCAATAGGGGGATGTTTTACTTATTTGTCTTTTAAGTACAATCCATCATAGGTATATGATGGAATTGCTTGCAAAGATTTAATGACTCTGGGTGAGCCAAGAATAGGGCCTCCAAGTGACCCTCTCCACTGAATTTCACTTGTGAACCCAACATGAATTACCAAGTTGTTCAAAGAGGATCACCATAAAACGTTTTCCCTTCAGATCTGCAAGCGCTACCTTACACTTAGTGTTAAAGATTGTTTGGTCATCAAAATATTTGCCACCATCAATCTTGATAAATTTTCTTTTAAGTTGAATTTTATTGATCCCATCATTTATGCCTTCTTTTAGATTGTCTAAGGCTACCCCAGAGATTCTCCTCAGGTAAGGATGCACTGAGGTGTGTGGAGATGGTTCATGGTAATGTTGATCATTCTTGTAGGAGATTTGCAACAAGGGATTCGCCTTCATGTGACTAACACGGATGAAAAACTTGCACCCAATCTTCCTTGTGTGAGTTTGCCTTGAAAATTTGGTGAGCAATTGACCAGAGTACTAACCATGTCTATCACAAGCTAAATCCACATATTTATCATGGTTTGAGTTAAAAACTGTTAAATCATAACCATGCTTCATTTCCCATGTTTGACAATACATTTGTGCCTCTTCCCTAGTAGGGAAAGCTCTCACAGGAGGTGGGGAAAGTGGATCTGTCATATTTACATAGTTATATTGATGGCATGTACTCCATCATTTTCAATCAAATTAAATATTTCAAAGACCAGTAACATAAAATGTTACTCACCACCCAAGTTCATGTCCATTTGTGAAAATTTTTTTCCTCAATTTTCACCCTTGATGAGGATGCAATTGGGGATTCCAATGATTCATTACCCAAATCCTTCTTTTCTGCAGCTTTTTTCATTTCACCAATGTAGTCCTTGAATGCGGCCATGTTAAAAGGAGGGCTTGGCACTGTTCCCATAATGCAAAAAAATGCAATTCTACTTCAGTATTCAATCCAACTTTCACTTGAACACTACCAAGTTTCCTCACTTTCATGTTGAGAAAGATCAACTTTGTGGGATTTTTTATTTGCAGTTTCCCTAGTGTCACTTTAATTTCACTTTAATTCCACTTTATTTCACTTTAATTTCACTTTAGTGTCACTTTATGATTGCTAGATGTGGAACAACAGTCCCACATAGTAAGCGTTGATCCGAAATTTGGGTTGATGGAACCCAAATGTGGTCCAGGGGGACCCAAAAGGTTTGGCACAACCCCTGGGGGGTCCCATGCCCACAAACACAGCTCAAAATCACCGTTTATGGGGTGTATACGGCCCCCCAGGGGTTTCTCATGTTTGAGATGGCCCCATGGGCGCTTCTAGATGCTTTTTCTGGCCCGCACGCACGTCTTGGATGCGTGTATGGGCCCCAACGCGTCCATTGGGCTGTGCAGGCCTGTACACAACTCCCACAAAAATGGGAGTTGTGAATTAAACATATCCCAAAAAATTGGTGTCACCCTGAAGAAACCATGAAGTATCAATTTTTTCAAAGATTTGGTTGAAAAGTACCAATTCATTGAGAGGATGTCTTCAATTCCTGCTGAGTCCCTTTTTTTCATGGGATACTATTTATTCTTGCTTTATTTCATTATTTCCTATATCAATTTATCATAACAGATGAATTAGCCATCTATAGTAGGGACTTAATATGCACTTATTCACAGTCTTCCAAGGGTCATCAAGCACATAATTATCAGCATTAAAATCATCCAAATAGTTACAGCCTGATACCAGCAATCTCAATTTATGAATTAATTGAAACAAAGGTCTATGAAGAGACTTTTAATTGTTGGGAATTTGGGAAATTTCTAAAATGGCATAAGGTAAGGCTTTTCCTTGAAAAAGGATTATTTCATTCTGCTAAAATGAATAATCATGATTTTTGCTACATACTACAGCTGCCAAGGATTAATCAATATCCATCTTTCAACATTGTCCTTGTTTGTGATAATACCAAAGTTCAAAAAGGTGGAAAAAACAAATAAATTTGCATTGAAGCTGGAATCAAAGTCATCTACTTACCTCCATACTTTCCCAAATTTAATCCAATTGAAATTTGTTTCTCTGTCATCAAAGCTCACCTGCATTGAAGCTAGGTCTTGCTCCAATCTCAGGATAAGATTGCAGCTATTTAAAGGGTAGCCAGTATTTCAATCACCACGGAACTATGTGAGCAGCTGTATTTCCTTGCTGGCTACTCTTGCACCAATGCATTTTACAACTTGTCAAGGGCTGCCTGAGTAGGATTGACTGAATTTTTTATAATAATCATTAGTTTTTGAGCGTTTTTTGCTCTCTTTGTATGCTTTCAAAAATTGATGTAATCCATTTCATCATTCATTAAATTTTTATAAATTTGACACTGTGTGACATTAAAAAAATAAGTTCCTCATTGATGTAATCACAAGGTGGCAGGATTAATTGGGAGGATGGATCATGGAGGAGGTAGGATTGAGATAGGGACAGAGATCAGATGAGTGGTCTGATGGATTTTTGTTGGTATGTCTCAATTTTTCTCAACCACTCTTGCCACCACCAATACCCCTCCAAGAAACTTTTCTAATTCTTCCCATTCATCTTCTAAGGTCTGTTTCAAAAATTTGGGTGTATCGGGGGCCTTAATTTCTTCAACCTCAAGGTTTTTTTTTGTTGTATCATTTCAGTAATGAAAATTTTCTATTTGAAGTAATAATAAAAAAAATAGGTTGAACAAAACCCTTGATGCAGCTATCCATGTCTAGAATCTTAAAAGTGCTTCTCATATTGGTTTAGATTATCTCAAATCCTTGCAATGACACCTAGATTCAAGCCAATGGATTTCAGGTCACTATTTGAGAGATTTTGAAATTTAAAAAGTTTATAGGAGTAAATTTTGTTAGGTTCCAATAAATTTAGAATCTCTTCAGAATTACCATGAATTCCAATCCATTGGAAATACTCCTGGATTGAATCACCTTGGTTATTACCAGACTCCAATGAGGAAGGGGGAGAATCAGTGGCCTCAGGGTTCAAATGGGCCTGTTTGCCTAGTAATTGGGTTATGACTGAGCCAAGGACACCTTTTTTGATGTTAGTGTTGGAATTCATATTAATTTTCTTTTTTTAACATTAGATATTTGATTTAAATTGGTTGAGAGACCAAAAAAACCTCAGGCTTCCATGCAACCTTGTTAATAAAAGCATCAGAGGTCAGGATTTTGTGTGATTTCATATGGATGAATTGATGGGAAAACAATAAGAAAAAACACACCAGTGCTGGATCTCAGATGAAAAAATTCCCCACATTCAACAGTATATAAAAATTGGGGTCAATAGGATGGTGAAAATCTGAAAAAAGTGGTCCTGTCCAAGCTTTATTACAAACACAATATGTATATTGGCTTTATATTTTCTGTTTAAATCCTGCAGGAGAGATTCTCTAAGTTCAGTCCAATTTAATAACTTTGTTCTGACTGCTTTTTGAAACTCTGGCTGAGTAGGAAGCATCCAAAGAGGTTTACATACAGGCAAGAAGAGTTGGATTGAATAATAATCAAAGGAGGATGAAGATGATGATGAAAAAGAGAAGTTGGATCTGTTGAAATTAAAAAATGATAGATAGAGAGGGAGAGGATAGGAAAGATTGGGCTGAAATTTCAGGAGAAGTGGTAGAGGAGGGAGTTATGTGATTAAAAGATCCTTGGGCAAGACTGGACCCAGAATGGCTTGCTTGGGGTTTCCAAGTAAGGTATCTTCTACTCTAGGGGGGTGGCAGAACTCTGTTGGGAGGCAAGGATGAAGAGTTGTGTAGTTGATGTTGATTTTGAGACCTGAATTGACTGAAGCCAGGGGATCTCAAGAGATCATTCCCACCATGGTCCACCTCTGAGGGGCTTTATTTCCTTCCTGGATGAAGCCATCCCTCCCCATTTTTCATGCTTGGTCATTTTATCTGGACATGCAGGCTAAGGCTCATGAACTGGTAGCTTTTGAGTGACTTGGAGAGAAGAAAATGAGACTGGAAGAATTAAATCTGGCCCCACTCAATCAATGAAAATCATTATCAACTTGGCCTTTTTTTTTGCTTTCTTTCTTTTGTTACTTTTACAAGTCCTTTATGTAAATACATACACCTTTATATGTATTTCAATATTATGATTTATTATTTTTATTCTTCTTCTTAATATTAGAATTTTTAATAAGGTTTCCAATACTTCTCATTTCCACAGGGATTCAAGCTTCAATCTCAAATTACACATACATGAAGATTTGATTGCCAAATCTCAATCACTGATCTTGAGCTCAACTGGAAACTCTTGTCTAACTTTTTGAATTTAGCCCATTTTTATGTATGTAAATAAATAAATAAACCTCAACCATTCCAGGAATAAAAGGATTCTAAACATAAATACAAAGATCTTTTGTTTAAAAGGGATAGATAGATATATGTACATACATACATACAACAAGGAGAGAGAAGGGCGTGTTTTTTCTTGTATCAGGGTGGGACACCAACTACTCAATTTTAGCTGATACCCAGTACCTGACCCCATTGAAGTGGTAATCAGGCTTGCAAAAGGGGATTGGGTAATACTTGGGTTAGGAGTTTGTCTCAAAGATTTTTCACATTGGATAAACCAGCTATTCAGGTATGGTATGTAAAGCCCTTCTGGGTTCCATGTTAAGTTTCTCCAAATTTTTTAAAAGTAAATGTGGCGCTTTCTAAAGCATGTGAGGCTTTTAAAAGTGGAATCAGGCCCCTTTTCAAGTTCCCCTTGGAAATTTTTGAAGGCCCACTTGGCATCAAGCAAAGCTGGTTGCAATGAACAAAAAACTCATTTTTTGTTTCATTTTAATCTCAAAAATGAGGAGAAAATAATTTTTTTTGTTTTTTATTCTTTGTTTTATAGTAATTGAACTTGATTCATGACCAAATAAGTCTGGCGCCAGGCCAATTTTATCTTTGAACCAATCAAAGCAGGATGCTTTTAACCACCAAATACAAGAATTTTTTTTAACAAAATAAATGGTTGAAAGTTTTCAGTAGGGAGGCTGGTCATTTTGGTGCAACCCGCTTTGATTGGAACCAAGAAGAGCTTGGTTGGGTGCCAAGTTTTAACCCGTGCAAGTACTACCAGTTTCAAGAAAACTTTCCAAAGTTTTTTTGTGCATTTCTGGCTGGCCAAAATGTTGAAAAGGCTGGACAGCCAGGGGCAAAACCCATATGCACAAAGGCAAAAAACTTTGCTTGTTTTGTCATTTGAAAGGTCTCCTGTATCAGGCTTCCTGTCTGGGTTTTTCTCAAAATGAATAGGAGACTGCAGGCCTTCACATCAAACCCCTTGCCTTTGACATCAACCTCTGAAATAAACCTCCAATATTTACCTCAAAAATAAATCTCCAACATCAAACTCTGAAATCAAAAGGAGTAAAAACATTGGAGGTTGTAACTATTCTGTACCTAAACAAAAAATACCTCAAATAATTCTGATGAGAGTATACTTCTGTGGTGCTACTGGAAGGCTGAGGAGGGGATTTTGGCAGCTAAATAGGTGCGGAAAGACTTCACTGATTTTCAGAGTTTTGGAGGCCATGAAAGCAATGGTAAAAGGCTTGTTCACAGAAGAGCCTGAAGCCAAAGCAGACAATCCAGTGGAGAGACTGTGTTGTTCAACCATTTTACTGCCAGTAGAGGTAGATGTGAAACAATTTGAGATTGCATGAAGGCCAGGTTTACAAGGGTAAGTATATCAGAATGTCCACAAATCATCATCATTGTCATTTCCATAATGATCCCCCAGCACACTGGATCCAAGCAATTTTGGATTTATTTTTTTGGTTTGCTTTTACTTGATCATGTAAAGTACTTCCTTCAATATTTTCCTGTAATTTAAGTAAGAGAAAATTCCATTTTTTTTGAAATGAAAAAAAAATTGTTCATATATTTTTTATACTCAATTCTTCTAACAAAAAAGTTTTGTCCGCCAAAATTAACAGGTAGACAGAAAACCTGAAAAATCAGGACAGAGACATTATAAGACTGGAAATACTATTTTTATGGCAAGAAAACATTTCTTTCATTGAAGTACATAGCTATTCAAAGGGAGAAAATAAATATTTAATATGGGACAATAACTTCAAAAAAATAGGACAAATAAAACAAAAAATAGGACAAAAACTCTGAAAATTTGGACAAGAATTACAAAGAAGCAGGAAATTCTTCTTGAAACTGACAGTAAAATCCAATCAAGCAGCCTGGGAACCAACCCAAGTCCCACTTGGCGTACATCAAGTCAAACTTGGAAAGGCACCCAGACGTGCTTTACACACCATAATACAAAATTTGAAGCAATGAAAAAAAATAAAATACAGATAAAAACTAAAATAAAAATAATGGATCAAAGTTAAAAAAAATAGAATAAGGGTTTTCCAAGAGAGGGCCTGTAATAGGCTAAATCCCATTGCAATTTTTATAAAACATTTTTACATGAGAAAAGAAATTTTTGCTCTTTCCTTGAGTTACAGCCTCAAGAGTCCCTGTGTTGATTTGCTGAAAAATTTCTGCTTGACTTTTTTGTAGCTTTCCTTGCAACTATGCCTTCATAGAGTGGAAGAAATACTTGATGGGATTGAGAAAAGGGGAATAGTGTGCAAGAAATTTGGTCAAAATTGGTTTTGACTTGCTAAAATTGGCTCAAAGATCTTCAAATTGGTCACTACAATGGAAATGGGAATTATACATGATAATAGATGAGTATTGAGGGAGGAATGAGGCAAGAGAGGAGATTAAAAGGCAGAAGTATCACTACCTACCCCCTTTGCCTTGGTACTGTCTGTGTTGGGAAGCTCATGGTAAACAGAGACCTCCTCTGGGAGGACACCTATCAAGGTAGCCTTCTTCAATTTTGGCACTAGGCTCAAGACAGCAGGTAAACCTGATAAATCAAAAAAGAAAAGAAAATAAAGGAAAGGAAAAGAAAAGAAAAGAAAAGAAAAGAAAAGAAAAGAAAAGAAAAGAAAAGAAAAGAAAAGAAAAGAAAAGAAAAGAAAAGAAAAGAAAAGAAAAGAAAAGAAAAGAAAAGAAAAGAAAAGAAAAGAAAAGAAAAGAAAAGAAAAGAAAAGAAAAGAAAAGAAAAGAAAAGAAAAGAAAAGAAAAGAAAAGAAAAGAAAAGAAAAGAAAAGAAAAGAAAAGAAAAGAAAAGAAAAGAAAAGAAAAGAAAAGAAAAGAAAAGAAAAGAAAAGAAAAGAAAAGAAAAGAAAAGAAAAGAAAAGAAAAGAAAAGAAAAGAAAAGAAAAGAAAAGAAAAGAAAAGAAAAGAAAAGAAAAGAAAAGAAAAGAAAAGAAAAGAAAAGAAAAGAAAAGAAAAGAAAAGTAAATAAATTATATTAGAATGAAGTAAAGGATAAATATAAGAAAAGATAAGTGCACCTCAGGGAGAATAGCCATTTGGACTGCTTCAATGTAAGTAATAACTATCCTGATCAACATGAACAATCTTTCATCCAATATTCATTCATCAAAAGCCAACATAATTGGCCTTCTGCTCCAGGAGGTAAGTTTGATTCCATAAGGCAGGGACATTGGTCACCTTCTTCCAGGTGAGATAAATGTCCTTGAGGAGGTTTCTGATGCCTTTATTTGTGGCCTAAATGTCTTTCATAATTTTTCTTGAGTAATTTCAACATTTCCTTAAGATTTTCCATTGATTTCTGATCAATAAATGTTAAAATTTTGGTTACTGAATCATTTCTAAATTTTGAGGGTCTTTGTTTGTTCATTTTGATGTAATTTGGATCCTCCTGGATGATTTTTTGAACCTGTCAATTTGATAAATTGAAAATTGAAACCACCTCTTTCTGATTCATTCCTTTATCCATCAAATTTGTTTGGATAAGTTTTCAGACTTCTGGCTTGATGATTGAATTTGGTTTTCAATCATTATGAGTGAGTTGTTCATTTTTTATTTAAATTTTTTGGTTTAATTTCTGATGTTCCTTCAGGATTTTCTTTTTATTAAAGTTCCAAAAATTCAATTCTTCCAGTTTTCAAGCAAGATCTTTGGATTTGCCTTGCTTGCTTCAAGCTCAGGGTTTACTGGATTGATGGTGGTTTCTTTGGCCATATAGAAGAAAAAAAACAGACCAATTTAAAAAAAGAATATGAAAAGAATTATGTAAACAGACTGAAAAAACTTACCTTTTTCAAAAATGATTTTATGAGTGACAGGTTGTGAAGAGTTGAGGAGAGGCAAGATGGTCATTCAAGTGCAAAAACATTTGATTTTTTGGGATACCTCTTCCATCCTCATGTTACTTCCTTTGACTTTGTTACCTATGTCTTCACCTTCTATCTTCCTCCTTCCTCCTTCTTCTCTTCTTCCAGGTATGTCAATCTCATACTACTCTTTTCTAGCAATGTCTTCTATGCATCCCACTTTCTAATGCAGGGCTTCACCCCCATTGGACTTGTGACTCCTCACCTTTCACTGTTTCCTGTGACACACAATCCAGCTGAAACTACCTGAGGACAGAACATGAGGCATATGGAAAGAATCTCCCTCATCCTTCCATCTGCCTACCACTTTGTGTATCCTCAGGTAATTAATCTGTCTTTTTCTTTGTCCTCATTATTTTTCTCATTTTCATCTGAAATTCATCATCCTTCCATCTGCCTCCCACTCTGCATATCCTCAGAGCTCCAACAGGCTATAAGCCCAGAGCTGCTTACCTCTCCAAAGTCAATTGAGGAAGGATCCTGTATGTCTATCCTGCCATAAATAATTTATCAGAACCAAAGAAGCAATGGAAAATCCACATACTTCACATCTGGTGCTCAAGACACCATCTATAATTCCTCTAAATGCCCCAGGATCTCAGTCAAACTACCTTGACTGGGAAATGATTTTTTTAATTCATTTCTGGGTCTCAGGTGTTGGCTACCTGATAAAAAACAAACTATCTAAACCACATCAAGACACTTGGAATAGAGGCAACCTTGCAGTCTTTTCAGTCACATCAAGATTTATTGGACCATCAAAAATCCAATATATTAGCAAAAATGAATAAAGTGCCCTTGGAGTGTGGAACACATTGAAAAAGGCACATAAGGACAACTCTTCAGGGGGTAGAATGTACTGGCTTAGAAAACTATTACTCACAAAATTAAAAAAAAAATATATGTCTACCCATCTTCCAGAAATAATATTGTATGGCAAAAACATTTCATCAATCATCACACCTGCAAACCCCGTAACCGCCAATAAACTCCAATCCACCACTATTCTCATATTTTTACCGGATGACTGGCTTGGTTTCTTATCAAGAATGATGAAAAAGGAGTCTGTTTCCTCATCAAAAATAATTTCAGCCCTAAAACAAGCAAAACTTAGAAGAAAGACCAGGAGCAAATATGAAGCATCCAGATCCACTCAAAAACAACAGTTTGAAGGAAATCAAGGAGAGAAGGAAAAACACTTCCAAGGACCATCAAGAAAATACTAATGTTCCAACTGCAATAGCAAGGGACACTCTTTTTCAACATTCCCTGAGGTATTAGAGGCCTTAGAATTTTCAAGAAGAGAAAATAAAGGAAGAAAAAGACAAAACACCATAGCTTTAAACCTGCCAATGAAAATCTGAGTAAAGTTGCACATAAGGAGTCTGGTGAAGAAGACTCAGAAAAATTTTCAGACTTGAAATTATTTTCCATCCAGGATTGGTGGTTTGCAATCTCAAAACTCCAACCACCCAAAGGAATTTAACCTTGACTCTGGGTTCTCAATCTCCATGAATCGGCATGAAGACCAGGTTCTAAATCAAAAACCAAGCAAAACCCGTATACAACTTGCCAATGGTTCAATCATCACCTTTTTCAAAGAAGGAAACATTAATCTTCCTCTGTGGAATGTCAAATATCTTCTTTTTACATCTCTCCACAAAATCCTGCTCTCTGTATCAGATCTATGTAAAAAATGAATGATCATGATCCTCACAAAAAGCCGGTGTGAGATATGCAAAAATTATCCTTTCTCCTCCAAAAATTAACCTATCTCCACCAGATAAAAAAATTGAAACCTTTACTATCTTCCAGACAGAAAATTAATTCAAGCCACTCTGGTTTCTTCAAATATCTTACAGTCCACCAATAACAGAATTTTTGGATAACACTGTAGGCTGTCTCATCTCAATCTCAAATCACTAAAACAAATTCTTAAAACTCAGACAAATCTCACCTCATCCATCCAAAAAATTAGGAGCTTGGAAATTTCAAACTTTCATCAATTAAAAAATTAAAAGAAACCCTTTCCATTCCAGACTGAGCTATAGATCCACCAGAAAAGTTCAAGTGATACACTAAGATGTCTGTAGCTTTGAGACCCTCTCAAGAGAAGGATACTGATATTTCATCACTTTCATCAATGATTCCTCAAAATTTACTTTTGCCTATCCCATGACACTGGTTTCCAAATCTCTTCAATGAATTAAGTTGTTCATTCCATTTTTTGAAAATCAATATTAAACTGAAGTCTTGTCTCTTTGAACCAAAAAAAGAAGCAAATACATCAACAACTTAAAAAAAATTACCTGTCTCTCAAAGGAATCTTGCACAAACCCAGACCACCCTGTTCTCCCCAGCTCAAAGGAGTTGCATAAAGGTCAAAATGAACCATCAAGAACGTGATCAGATGGGCTCTTAGCCTAGCACAGCTTCCACCATCTTTCTTGGCAGATGCCCTCTGAAACTCACTCTTTCCCCTGCAAGACCCCACAAGGTTTTTTCTTTCCAAACTCCATCCTCTCCACAAGCAACATAGAATTCTCTGCTCTCCACCCCTTTGATGCCTCACATGGTACAAAGTACCAATACCAAACCGTTTGAAGCTTGGTGACAAGGGAAGAATGGCCATTCTTTTTTCCTACCTCAACTAAGGTAATGGGTACAGAGTAATGGACCTGGACATTCACAAAGTCATAAAATCTGGGGTTTTCATCTTTCATGACCAGACATTCCCCCACAATCAAGGCACCATTGACAAGATTTTCGCCCAACAACCTTCCCATACCCCTTTTTTCAGTCAAGACCCATCAACCCTCCTCTAGCTCTGGCCCTTTCAGAGGATTTTCAGTTCTTCTGACCTCACCTTCCAGCTCAAATTCTCTTCCCCCCCCCACCACCTGATCCTGACTGTCTCTCTCCCTCCCCTGTTGAAACCTTCCCTTTACCTTCCCATCACTGCCCCCATTCAACAAGCATTGAGTCCTTGTATTCTGACGTCTTTCTTTCTTTCTCTTCACACCCTCTTCCACCCCTTGCAAGCTCCCCCAACCCCTCTCCACTGCCTTCTGCTCCTGACCCGCTTTGCTCCCCAAGTCCCAACCCATCCCTTCCCCCAAACTTTGTCAATTTTCCAGGATCAGGCCTCCTTTATCTTGCTATGGCCAATATTCTTTCTCCACCTCAGTTATAAAATGAGTGTCTTTTTGAAGTAGGTTTTTAAGATTAACAGTTTTATTGGCATCATGCTCAATGAACCTTCTATAAAAACTACTAAACCCAAGGAAAACTTTTAAAGATTTAGCGTGACTAGGTGCAGGCCATTCCAATATTTGTTGGCTCTTGGCTGTGTCCATAGCTAATCATTTTTTTGAAAGTACTACCCCAAAAAATTGGAGGGAATGAGTGTGGAATTCACACTTAGAGAAACATTTCATTCTTCCAAAGTTTCTGTAGCAGCTCTTGCACAGGTGCAATGTAATCTTGAAGAGTTCTAAAGTAGGAAATTATTTCATCAAGGTATACCACAAGGTATCTCTCTACAGGATCAGAAAAAATATCATGAATGAAATTTTGTAAAGTGGGTGGAGCATTTCAGAAAGCCAAAGGAATAAAATTTTATTAATCAATGCCTAACTCTGTCCTCATTGCATTTGAACATTCATGAACTTCTGCAATGTGAATCAGGCTATAGGCACCTCAAAGGTCTAACTTCAATAAATAATTGGCTCCATGGAAGAGGTTAAGAAGGTGAAAAATAGGCATTAATAGATAGGCATTCTTCAGGGTTACCTGATTCAGTTTCCTGTAATCAACTCAAATACAAAGGCTACCGTCCTTCTTGGGGACAAAAATTACTTGAGATCCAGTGTTTGAATTTCTTGGTTGAAGAAATTCTTTGAATATATTTTCTTCAATGTATTCTTGAAGCACAGAAAATTCTGCCTTTGAGATAGATTAGACTGGACTGGGCTCCAGAGGTGGACCAGTAAGTATAATCTTGTAATCATATGAACGGGTTGGAGGAATCTTGTTTGATTTTACGACTGAAAAGGTTTCATCAAAGTCATGATAAACTGAAGTTAAAGACTCTTGAATTATTTCTAAATCTTCAATCTCATCATAATCTTTGAGCATGGGTTTCAAATTATTGGCATGGTGCAAGAGGATTAGGGAGCTCAAAATACACCTTTTAGTAGGCACCTGCTTCTATGTGAAGACGCAAGGAAAAGTTAAGTTGGATAAATAGGTAATAAATCCTAAGTCTGAAGAGGGAACTTGGAAATGGAAATCAGGATATTGCAAAACTCCTGGAAGAAAAGTGTCATCCAAATCAATGAAAGTGTTGGGTAGGATGTTTAATTCCTGGTTATATGGACTGGATAGTCTCTTGGGGTTGCAAGGCTTGCAGTTTAATTACTTCTTCTTGCCAATTCACATCCCAATTCCAATACACTAGAAATTAATGGCCTAGAATGGTGTCATCCATTCCAGGTATATCCAAGAAAAATAAATCCCATTTGAAGCTGAGGAAACTGAAAAATGAAAATTTCCATTAATTCTTATGGGAAAACCAATGAGATGGCTCAGATGCAATAATTACTAAATTGATGAGGTTTTTTTCTATCTTGGAACAATTAACATTTTTTGAAGAGGCAAAAGTCTGACTCATAAAAGAAACATTAGCCCCAAAGTCAAGGGGTATGAGGTAAGGTGTATTTTCAGAATGGAAAATGATAAATATAAAGGTTGGAGTGTTATGGGTCTCACAAATTAAAAGATTAACTTGCAAATATTTGGATAATGTTTGGTTTTCCTGGCTAGTATCAAAAAAACTAAAAGCTACTTCATTGGAAACTTAGCCCCTTTTCACAACTATTCACATTATCCTTTCCTCTGCAATAATTACAAAACCATTCCTTCTCCCTCCTTTTTCATTTCTCATTTCAGATAAGCCCTGTTTCTTTGTCTGGAAAGCTTGGATTTTTTGCAAAAGTCTTACCCTTATGGTTGGATGTTTAATTCAGATTCAATCTGGATTTATTTGAATGCTTGAAGAGCTGTCTGATTTTGCAGCCAAGGCTGATGGTGCATGTTTTTTTCCAAGAGCATTTCTTTTCATGATAGCCATTATCAAGCTTGATAAAACAATATATTAACTGCTGAAGGGAGGTTGTCTTATGCCCCCCAACTGAAATTTGTTTGATTAGGTGTGCTTTTAAAACCTTTCAAAAATGAAATAAAATTGAATCCTTGTTTCATTGGATGCAAAACTGAAAATTTTGGAATTGGTAAATATAAACAGAAACCCTAATATTCTCCTTCATTATTAGGATAGTTAGTTTTTAATTGGAATTTCATACTTTGCTGGGATCACCAAAAAAGTTTAAGAGTTTTTTAATTGACGTTTCCCAATTTTTAAGCATTACAGTTGGACTGGTGTTGAAGAAAAGTTTAATTTATGGTTCAATCCATTGCAAGGCTCTACCTCCTAAGAAGGAATATGCATACATAGACTTATGTCAATTGGTGGGAATGTTTTTGGGATTTCTTGAGAAGATGATTTTACAAGACTTCAGGTAGGATCTAAGCTTCTGGGTATATTTTCTCATAAATTGGTCAGGCTGCTCAATGCCCAGAGTGCAAAAGCTAGGACCACTTTTGCCAGGTTGCAAGGCATTTTGATTAAGGGCCTTTGTCAAAGCAGAGATAAGGGTTGGAGCTTCTGAATTTGCAGAATTACTGCAAATCCCTGGCCTTATGAAGGTCAAGGTTCCATTGGAATAATCTGAGGAATCTACTATGTGTTTGACAGGATCTTCCAAATCCTTGGAAGGGTTCCAGTGAGCAAGGGGATCATTGAGGGGTTCCATAGAAGTTGATTTAGAAGAAGGAACCTGATCTATGGGTTTTGTGACCTGCAAGCTACTGAATCTCCCTACCCTATTAATATTTTCATTTTAAGGGGTGAGGGCAGTGTTCCAATTCAATCAAGTATGTGAAATAAGAAAATAAGTATTAATATTTTGAGTTGAGTTATTTAATTTAATTCCACACAACCACCCACATAATATAGGGCAATTTGAGGTGGATGTGAGTGCAAACGGGAGAAGATTGATTGCAAGTAAGTTCCAAGTATAGCAATTCTGACTGAAAAATGCAAACAGTTGGTTCAAAGTCTCAAAAAAGGGCAAGGGTAATTAATTTTTCAAGTTTAAAGGGAACCAAGGCAAAGCCCAACGTGATAACTTTGTTCTTGGCAAGGGATGCATACAAAGTATGAAATTTCCTAACTGAGGAGACAATCTTCAGGCGGACTGTGTGTGTCAGCCTCCTGGATGCCAAGAACCTTGCTATCCTTTAGCTACCAGAGGTGATGGAATAAATAATAAATATTTTATTCAATAAATGCAGAAAAAAATTATAAAATATTTGGATAAAGCAATTTCAAGGTTGATTGGTTTGGTTATGATTGAATATTATTAATCAATATTAATAAAATTATTATTAAATAAATAAAAAGAAGGCCACAATAATATTGGGGATCTTTAACACCTCTTCTTCAGGGAATTCACTTTGAAAACACATAGGCCTGGTTACTTTGGAACCTTTGATTTATATTTTTAAAGGAGATATTTCCCAAAGATAATATATATATAAGATATATGATGGAGTGTCAGGGATTTTTAACCAAGCTAACATGGCAAAAAAAGGCTAATAAACTCAATGGTATGTTCTTGGATCATTGGGTACCTTTTTGGGACGTGTACTGATGGGTTAAACCTGTATCAGGGGTAATTTCAGCTTGCTACTATTGCAAAGCAAGCTGCAAAAGTAACAAAAATTACATAAAAATAATAATTATATAATTAAACTAAGAAGTAGTAGGAAAACCATAAATATTATTACAGAAATGGATGTTTCACCCAAAATTAGGTAGGGTCATTCACTGACCCCACCCTTGAAATCCAACTCCTTATATTTTTAAATAATTGAGGAAAGAAAGACCAAAATACCACGGCTCCACTATTGAGCTTTTTGGTCAGTTAAATATTTCACATGTCTTGTCATGTATAGGTTTCACACCTAAAATTCAGTCAGAATTGAGGTGTTGTGTATATTTTAGGAGTTACGGACGGAAATGTGTTTTGTCACAATTCCCGCACACAGCTGCGGCAGCCAATGCACCCGCGCGCGGCTGAGATACAGCCCTGTCCTTGGTCAAGGTTGTGTACGCAGCCCCGGGCCTCTGACAAGTATGCAGCCGCGGGACTACGGGTTGACAGAGTGACAGGCGGCCTGAGAGGCTTAGGTACCGTGTAAACATGCTACAACCCACACAGGAACATTCTACATAGGTAATAAATGTTACTTTGGATAGTAGATAGTCTAAAAGTACATAATATTATATAAAAATACTTAAATAAACCTTATATGTATTTTTATTAAATATTATTCAAAGTACCAAGAATGTCGAAAATAAGACAACAACAACTTCTAAAAATATATTAAAATACTATAAAATAATTTTATGAGAATTTCTAGACATCAACATCTTTGTGACATACTAAGAAAACTAATGTCAAAAAAATATTAAATGAATTCCCATGAATTATATTTTTAAGTAATTATTTGAGTAAATCAACTGGAACTCGAAAATAAGGAGTAAAATCAATATCATGACTTTACTCCAGTTATTTCATACATAATGAGAACTCACCTGACATCAGGATGTCTGTATAAATTTCTATTTAAATAATTATTAAATTACTGGGAACATTTACTAAGGATAATTAATTAAATAATACATCAATGTGACAGATTAGTGTTATTCACACGTCCTAATATCTATTATAAAGTAGAATAAATCCCTTACCCTGAGAAATTGGAGGCTACCCGTGCTATAGCACCAAGAAAATGTTACAAGCTACCACTGGTTACCCTGCTAGCCTTAGTGTCCGTCCCTTTGAGGCCCTGTACCCCTCAGAAGGATAGAATTGGGACTCCAAAAAGCTATAAATAAAGAGCTCTTTTGAGGATATTGATGGACAGAGACCCAGTTATATTTATATCCAGACACCTTTCCAAGGTAATCAAGTACTTATAAGAGATAAGTAAGTGATTTATGGCTAAGTCTGATCAATAATATCCATCCTCAACCTCTTTTTTATCAATTAAAACAGCTGAAAAACCTTATAACCCCAGTATAAAGGTTTAACCCATCAGTGCACGTCCCAAACCAATAGCCAAAGGATTTAAGAATATACCAGTGAGTTTTATTATCCTTTCTCTGTCTTGGAAGCTTGGTTACAAGGCCCTGCCACTCCACTGTGTATTTTATATACATATTATCTTTGGGAAAAATATCCTTAAAACTAGAGAGCCCAAAGTAACCAGGACTATGTGTTTTCATACTGAAATCCCTGAAGAGAGGTGTTAAAGATCCCCAATATAATTGTGGCCCCTCTATAAAAATATTTAATAATCAATTTATTCATATTGATTTATAAAAATAAACTATAACCAAACCAATTAACCTTGCAATAAGCTTAATCCAAATATTTTACGGATTTTTGCTGCATTTATTAAATAATATATTTATTATTTATTTTATCACATCTGGTAGCTAAAGGATAGCAAGGGTCTTGGCATCCAGGAGGCTGACAATTGGGGGTCTAGCCGGGAAATATTCCATTTTTATATTTAATACCTTGAACCAGACATTTCATGTAAAAATAAATCAAAGATAAATTTATCTGACTTTATAACCGTGATTTATCATTAAATTCTTTTGCAGTGGATTTAAAAACCAATGCAGAATTAATAATCCATTATCCAAACCTTTTAAAAGATAAGAAAAGAAGAATATATTAAAAATTATAAACCTACTGGTTTGAAAGCTTTAACTCAAGCTGAGCAACTTAATATCTCTTCTGCGCGTAAACACTTAGATAAAATCCTTGAACAAGAAGATCTTGAGAGGCATATCATTTTCAGGCCCTATTAAGGAAACATAAAGCTTGGAAGAAATACTGTATAAACTACTTTTTGAAATATAAAAGAAAGTATACAACTTTTATTACCATATTATTTTTTAAAATAATATTAATATATTTTATTAACCAATAAAATAAACTTTTTTACATCAGTGAACCCTCCTGTACCAGAAACCACCAACACTGAAATTGATTTATTGGATCAAGAAATCCCAGAGATCTCTTGAAGCCCTGAAAATATTGATTGGGAAAGTGAAGACCTCATTGGAACACACCAAGACCCTGTAGGATTAACTACTAAGGATCAATTTAATCCCAATAAAGTGTTGGTACCTTTGAACATCAACTTAAGTGAGTTTTGAATAAAACTTATTTTTACGGATTTTTTCTGTAAAATACTTATAAAAATTGTATTCAAAAATGAATAGATGTAAAAAAAGAGCCTCAGGGAGAATTCCCTCCTATGGATCTTTGCCAACAGCTCCCAGTAACCGTGAGACCACCAATAAGGACAACCATGAAGGGACTGGAACTTGTGAATCAAATGTTGATGGACAAGGAGCAGCACCAATTACTTCTGCCCTCTCCCAACCTAGAGCCGGAGAAGGTAGTTGAATCAAGCCACCCTCCTTTACAAGAAGATTCCCTGCAGCCACCCCAGCAGAATCTGGCCAAGGAAGCCAGGATCAAAGACTTAGTCAAAGAGCACGTGAAATATTGGGAAGAGTTCAAAGAAGCCCAAGCCAAGTAGGACATGGTGTCCATGAAAAAGATAATCTCCCAGGCAAAAGAAACCCAGATATCCCTTCAGAAAATGATTCCAAGGAAAGATGTATAATCTTACGTAGAAAAATGGAATTGTTTGGATCAATTAGCCCAACTGAAAGGCAAAGGATCAGGAAAGAAGAGATCCTCTTCCCATCCAAAGCCGAAGGGAAAGAAAGATTTGGATCAGATAATATCCCTAGCTCAAAAATGAAAAAAGGTTTACAACAATTAGCTTCTAATTCTGAGCCCAAACAAACCTCTGATGTAATCACTTCTTTTTCTAATGATATGTGTCATAATTTCAAAATTGTTTGTGAAAATTTGGAAGGTGTTTATACCCAAAATGATAAATTAACCTCAGTAGTAGCAAAATTGATTAATAACCAAACAAAGAAGGTAGGAATGGAAGAAATCAAAGAACACACAGAACAGTTATTGGAGACAATTAATCAAGTTAGGATCAGACAGACCCAAACAATTGAGAATAATGTTATCAGGAATCCAGGAAGATTTTATTATGTCTTGCCAACCCTTAAAAGAAGAATTGGTAACCACTACTAACAGCTCTATTCTATCCCTTAGTGAAAAACTGGATGTGCTTAATACCAAAGTGGACCTGCAACTTAATCTGATAAAAAATGATCTTAGAGACTTAAAAGTCCATCTGAAAAACCCCTTGGGGAGTACCACAGAGGAACCAAAACCTCCCAGAAAAACCACTACTCCTTATGCACCACCCTTATTAGGAATGCATAGGAGTGACACCTTTAGGCCTATTCCTACCCCTGAGATTGAGCAAGCCCTCAAACTGTTGCCCCCTATTTCTGAATTTCCTAAGTTCTTGGGTGAAGGAGAATACAATCATATAAATTTTATTAAATTTATTGACTACACTATTAACTCTTATGACCTACCAGAAGCTATAGCTGTAGTCAGGCTGCCCAGACTATTTGAAGGAGTAGCCTTGGACTGGTTTATCAGTAAAAGAGAAGAAGTAGGATCCTTACCATGGAATTCTTGGAAACTTCTGATTAAAGAACAATTTGGTTCTAGAATGTGGAAAAGAAAAATGATGAAAAATTTCGAAAATTCCTCATTTGACCCCTCCAAGGATAAACCTCACAAATGGTGCTTGGAACAGAAGAAAAGGTTGGATTGCTTCTTTTCAGATGCTGATAAAGAGGAAGTAAATGAAAGACTCCTAAACCTGTGTCCTGGAAATCTTAACCATAGTGTAAGATGCAGGATGAATATGGATGCTGACTTGCCAACTCTAATCAATGTGCTAGAAGAAGTAATAGACATGAATGGGTTAGACAAGAAAGCCCCTTCTAGACCCAAAGAGAAGTAAAAAATTAAAATAACCAGAGAACAACCTCCTCTGATGAATACCTCTGATAATAAGAAACTTAATGATAATAGGGATAAACAGAGGATGCCTGCAACTTTTTCAAATTTTAACAAGACTGGGCATATGAGACAAGACTGCCCATTACCAAAAAGAAAGATAGCAGTCTTGGAAGGAGAGCAGGAGTTTGAAGGGAATCAGAACTATGAAGATATAGCCAATACTGAAGGATCTCTTTCTGAATATGAATTGGTCCTGACCAAACCTGTTAATTTTATAGAAGGAGATATAGGCACTTCTGCAGAAATCAATAACATCCATGGGGATTCTAGCTTGCCCCAACAATGGAATCCTACCATAATTACTAGACATATTACCAATGTCAAACCATTAACAGTTAAACCTATGAGTGGGAAAATTTATACCACTGGTCAAACTTGTTATGCAACAGGATTGTATAAAGACAGACCTATAAGGTTATTACTGGATAGTGGAGCTTTTTGCTCATGTTTCTGTGCTGAATTCTTAAACAAATGGGATCCCAATTGGAAAGAACACCTTCTGCCCATCCCAAAAGCCACGTTCAGCTCTTGAAACTCTACCATGAATGCTACTGGAGTATGGACTGCTCCTATAATACTACCTCATACTAAAGGATCTTTGAGGATACAAGTGGAATTTGTAGTATTGCTTGACAAAATATGTGACTACCTGATACTGGGTAATGATGCCTTATGTCTATATGGTATAGATGTGTTCCAGAGTAAAGGGAGATACTTCACAGTAGGTGGTAATTGTGAAAAGAAGTTTAAGATATGCACCATTCATTCTAACTTCCCCTCCTCTACTTATCAAAAGCATTTAGAAGACTTTGACCAAGAATATTTCTCTCAAGCAGCTCTGAATATGAAACTTTCTCAGGAACAGAAGAAAGATATATTGACAGTCTGCTTTGAGAACCAAAATGCTTTTTGTACTAAAGATCATCCCATTGGTGATATTAAAAGACATGATATGGTATTGACATGACCATTAAGCCTCCTTATCCTCCAAACTTAAGAAGGCCAGCCTATCCTTCTAGTCCTAATTCTAGAAAAGCTCTTGAGGAACATATCCGAGAACTAATAGACTTACAAGTATTAAGGAAAGTAGGGCATAATGAACAGGTAGATGTGACCACACCTGTAATCATAGCTTGGCATAATGACAAGTCAAGAATGGTAGGATACTTCAGAATGCTCAATAATTATACTCAGGCAGATTATTATCCTATACCCAGGATTGATCATGCTCTGCATAACTTTTCCAAGGCCAAGTACATCACTACTATGGATATGCTTAAAGGTTTCCACCAGATACCAATAAGCCCTGAAAGCAGGAAGTTTATGAGAATAATCTGTCATTTGGGAATATATGAATATCTTAGGATGCCCTTTGGTATAAAGAATGCCCCATCACACTTCCAGAGAACAATGGATACAGTTCTAGGTACATACATCAGACAAGGATGGATGATGGTATATAAAGATGATGTTATCATATACTCTGATGATTGGGATACTCATATTAACCAAGTAAGATTAGTACTCCAGACTATCTCCAGAGCAGGATTGAAGGTGTCCATGAAGAAATCCAACTTTGGCTATGGAGAATTGAAAGCCTTAGGACATATAGTCTCTGGTCTAACCCTAGCTGCTGATCAAAATAAGATAGATGCTGTCATGAATAGACCTATGCCTCAAAACAAAACAGAGTTACTGTCTTTCATAAGTTTTTGCAGTTATTAAAGAAAATACATACCAAAGTTTGCTATGCTAACTAAGAGTCTGTATGAAGTATGCAACAACAAGACTCTATTTGAAATTACTCATGAGAGACTGAAAAACTATGAGGAACTAAAAATAGCTATGACCTCTACTCCTTTACTCATCCAACCAAATTACTCCAAACCCTTCAAACTGTACATTGACGCCTGTATGGAAGATTTAGGAGCTGCTCTACATGAAGAAAGGATAGAAGAAGACAGACCAGTAGAGAAACCAGTATTCTTCATATCTAGACAGATAAAAGATACAGAAAAGAGATATGGAGCCAGTCAGTTGGGGTGTTTGGCACTAGTATGGGCTTTAAAAAAGCTACACTATTACTTAGAAGGCACCACTTTTCAAGTAATCACGGAATGTAATGCTGTAAGAACTCTTATGAACATGAAAACTCCCAGCAGACATATTCTCAGGTGGCAAATTGCTATACAGCAGTATAGAGGTCAGATGACTATATTGCATAAAGCTGGAGCTAAACATCAGAATGCTGATAGTCTAAGTAGGAATGCTTTGCCAAATTACTCTAACAATCCAGCATATGACCCTGAAGATCAATATATCTTTCCTATCCTGAACATCAATCTTTTTGCATTGAATGCTCCAATAATGGGGATCCACTTATGTGAATTAGATATTGCTTTCTTCAACCTAGTAAGGGACAACTACTCTCCTGAAATCAAGCTGCTGATTACCATTATGGAATGTGAATCCCCAGAAGCAGCTCTGATAAATAGTCTACCTGCTTCATTACTTAAACCCTATAAAGCAGGAATGTTTACCTTTTGGGATGGTCTCCTTTACTACAGACACCAACATTCCAGTGTATTAGTACTAAGCAACAAAGAACATACACAAAATATACTCCAGGAATTCCATGACAACTGTTCATCAGGGCATCTATCCACAGAAAGAGCCTTGGAAAAACTAAAACAAACTTCTTGGTGGATAGACTGGAAAGAAATCACTATTAATTATGTCACTAGCTGTGAGACCTGCCAAGAATCTAATAAAACTAATGTCAAAAGGTTTGGACTCCTACAGAAGATCTCTGAACCTAAAACCAGATGGGAAATCATCAATATGGATTTTGTCACCGGCCTCCCCCCTTGAGGTACTCATTCATATAACTCTGTCCTAGTTATAGTTGACAGATACTCTAAGAAGGCAAAATTCTTACCTAACCACAAAGAAGATAGTGCTATGGATGAAGCTTTACTATTCTCAAACAGGATCATAGCTGATGTGGGTATACCCAAGATTATAATCAGTGACAGATACCCCAAATTCACCTCTGAGTTTTGGAGGAATCTACATGATATACTGGGTACTACTCTAGCATTTTCTACAGCATACCATCCCCAAACTGATGGATTAGCTGAAAGAATTATACAGACTCTATAAGATATGTCAAGAAGGTTCTGTAGCTTTGGTCTAGAATACAAAAACTCAGATGGTTATTGCCATGATTGGGTAAGCCTACTCCCAGCCCTAGAAATGGCTTATAACAGCCGTAAACATTCTACTACCAAAGAAGCTCCTTACATACTATAAAGAGGATGGATTCCAAAACTCCATAGGAATAACTTAAGCTATAACTTAGCCACTATTCATCCAACATCTCTTGACTTTAAGAAGATGATAGATCTGGAAAATAATCATGCTCAAAAATGTGTAGAAGAAGCAGTAGAATACAACAAACAAAGATGGGACAAATCACATAAAGAACCTGAATTTAAAATAGGATATCAGATCTTGATATCTAGAACCAATTTCAACAATCTAGCAGGTAACAGAAAACTGGAACCAGCCTTTGTTGGACCATTTTTTATCAAGAAGATGCATGACAAAAATGCTGTGGAAGTAATCTTGAGTGAAGAATTATCAAGGAAACACCCAGTATTTCCTGTTAGCCTAGTCAAACACTTTCAACCAAGAGAAGGTAGCAATCTCCCTCCAGCAATAATCCCAATAGAACCTGACCCTGTGAAAGAAAAAGGGAAATTCAGCAGTATATTGAGAGAAAAGAAAGAGAGAGTACAAGGAAAAGATGTTAGACTATACTTAGTAAGATACAAAGGAGAATCTGCAGACAAAGATGAATGGTTACCAGAAAATAAAATAACTGATGGACCAATACATCTCAGAAACTACAGGGCCAGCAAAAGGAACTGAAACGCACATGAAGTTAATTTTCTCCCAACATCCAGTTTTTTCAGATATGGCCATATCTTGGATTGGGAGAATGTCAGCTTGCTACTATTGCAAAGCAAGCTGCAAAAGTAACAAAAATTACATAAAAATAATAATAATACAATTAACCTAAGAAGGAGTAGGGAAACCATAAATATTATTAAAGAAATGTATTTTCCACCCAAAATTAGGTAGGGTCACTCACTGACCCCACCCTTGAAATCCAACTCCTTATATTTTTAAATAATTAAGGAAAGAAAGACCAAAATACCACGGCTCCACTATTGAGCTTTTTGGTCAATTAAATATTTCACACGTATTGTCATGTATAGGTTTCACACCTAAAATTCAGTCATAATTGAGGTTTTGTGTATATTTTAGGAGTTACAGACGGGAATGTGTTTTGTCACAATTCCCGCACGCAGCTGCGGCAGCCAATGCACCCGCGCGCGGCTGAGATACAGCCCTTTCACTCCGTCAAGTTCGTGTACGCAGCCCCGGGCCTCTGACAAGTATGCAGCCGCGGGACCAGGGGGTTGACAGAGTGACAGGCAGCCTGAGAGGCTTAGGTACCGCGTAAACATGCTAAAACCCACACGGGAACATTCTACATATGTAATAGATGTTCCCGTGGTTATTAGATAGTCTAAAAGTACATAATATTATATAAAAATACTTAAATAACCCTTGTACCTATTTTTTATTAAATATAATTCAAAGTACCAAGAATGTCAAAAATAAGACAACAACAACTTCTAAAAATATATTAAAATACTTTAATATACTTTTACGAAAATTTCCAGACATAAATATCTTTGTGACATACTAAGAAAACTAATGATGTAAAAATATTGAATGAATTCCCATGACTTATATTTTTAAGTAATTATTTTAGTACATCAACTGGAACTCGAAAATAAGGACTAAAATCAATATCATGACTTTACTCCATTTATTTAATACATAATGAGAACTCACCTGACATCATGATTTCCTTAGAAATGTCTATTAAAATAATTATTAAATTACTGGGAACATTTACTAAGGATAATTAATTAAATAATACAAAAATAGGAAAGATTAGTTTTATTCACACGTCCTAATATCTATTATAAAGTAGAATAATTCCCTTACCCTGAGGAATTAGAGTCTACCCGTGCTATAGCACCAAGAACAAGTTACAGGCTACCACTGCTTACCCTGCTAGCCTTAGTGTCCATCCCTTTGAGCCCCTGTACCCCTCAGAAGGACAATGATGGGACTCCAAAAGCTATAAATAAAGAGCTCTTTTGAGGATATTGATGGGCAGAGACCAAGTTATATTTATATCCAGACACCGTGCCAAGGTAATCAAGTACTTATAAGAGATAATTAAGTTATTTATGGCTAAGTCAGATCAATAACATCCATCCTCAACCTCTTTTTTATCAATTAAAACTGCTGAAAAACCTTATAACCCCAGTATAAAGGTTTAACCCATCAGTGCACGTCCCAAACCAATAGCCAAAGGATTTAAGAATATACCAGTGAGTTTTATTATCCTTTCTATGTTGTGGCAGCTTGTTTACAAGGCCCTGCCACTCCATCATGTATTTTATATACATATTATCTTTGGGAAAAATATCCTTTCAACTAAAGATCCCAAAGTAACCAGGACTACGTGTTTTCATACTGAAATCCCTGAAGAGAGGCGTTAAAGATCCCCAATATAATTGTGGCCCCTCTATAAAAATATTTAATAATCAATTTATTCATATTGATTTATAACAATAAACTATAACCAAACCAATTAACCTTGCAATAAGCTTAATCCAAATATTTTACGTATTTTTGCTGCATTTATTAAATAATATATTTATTATTTATTCTATCACCTCTGGTAGCTAAAGGATAGCAAGGGTCTTGGCATCCAGGATTCTGACAGCTAAAAGATTTTTTCAGCAGTTTAAATTGATAAAAAAGGGTTTGGGAAGGATAATATTGATCAGACTAAAGCCATAAATCACTTACTTATCTCTTATAAGTATTTTATTACCTTGGAACGGTTTCTGGATTTAAATATAAATGGGTCTGGGGTATCAATAAACTCAGAAGAGCTCTTTATTTATAGCTTTTTTGGTACAAATTCTGTCCTTCTGAGGGATACAGGGGCTTAAAGGGACGGGTTCTAAGGCTGGCAGGGTAACCAGTGGTATCCCACCATGTGTTTTTGGGGCTATAACACAGGTAGCATCTAATTCAACAGGGTATGGGAATTATTCTATTTTTTGATTGATGCTATGGCATCACACAGATGTATCAGTTGCCACGGCTGCGTGCAGGAATTGTGAAAAATCACATTTCTGCCCGTAACTCCTCCATTTCACAGAATTCATGGATTCTGAATTCATTTTCACTAGGAAAAATATAAATAGGGTTCCATGTGAAATATTAGAGTGGCCAAAATATCAAGGCTGTGCCTTTTGGCAATTTTCATGAATTATTTAAAATTATAAGGAGTGGGAATTTGAGGTAGGTGTAAGTGGGTGACCCTACCTTTAATTTGATGTAGAATCATAAATTAAAATAATATTCTTAATATTATTTCTCCTTTGAAATATTATTATTCTTTTTTTTTCTTATGTTATTTTGCTTTTACTCTTGCAGCTTGCTCTGCAATAGTAGCAAGCTGAAATTCCCCCATTCCAAGATATTCCATATCTGAAAAAAATTGGAGTTGGAGAAAAAACATTCCATATGTAACTCAGTGTCTCTTACTTGCCCTGTATTTTCTAAGATGTATTGATCCATCAGGTATGTTGTTCTCTGGTAACCATTAATCTTTGTCTGCAGATCCTCCTTTGTATCTAACCAAGTATAGTCTAACATCTCTCCCTTGTATTCTTTCTTCCTTTTCTCTTAGTATTCTGCTTACTTTTCATTTGTCTTTCACAGGGTCAGATTCAGCTGGGATTGTTACTTGAGGTAGGTTGCTTCCTTCCCTGGTATGAAAGTGTTTTACCAAACCAACAGGGAATACTGGGTGTTTCCTTGATAATTCTTCACTCAGAGTTACTTCTACAGAATTTTTGCCATTTGGTGCTTTGATAAAAAAAGTTCCCACAAAGGTTGCCTTCACTTTTCTATTCCCAGCTTGGTTGTTAAAAATAGTAGTGGATATCAAGATCTGATCTCCTACCTTAAAATCAGGTTCTTTATGTGTTTTATCCCATCTCTTTTTGTTATATTGCCTGCATCTTCCACACATTTCTGGGCATTATTATTTGTTAGGTCTATCATTTTCTTGAAATTGAGAGATTTGGGGTGAATATTGGCTATTTTTTTGTTTAAGGTATTCCTAGGGAGTTTTTTAATCCATCATCTTTCTAATATGTACGGGGCTTCCTTAGTAGTAGAGTGCTTACTACTATTATAAGCCATTTCTAGAGCTGGGAGTAAACTTACCCAGTCATGGCAGTATCCATCTATATTCTTGTATTTTTGACCAAAACTACAGAATCTTATCAACATGTCTTCTAGAGTTTGTATCATTCTCTCAGCTAAACCATCAGTCTGAGGATGGTATGCAGTAGAAAAGTCTAGGGTGGTCCCCAATATATCATTTAAATTCCCCCATAATTCAGAAATGAATTTGGGGTCTCTGTCACTGATTATAAATTTTGTTATAACTACATCATCTATAATCCTATTCCAAAATAGCAAAGCCACATCTATAAGAGTATCTTCTTTTTGGTTAGCTAAAAACTTTGCTTTCTTAAAATACCTGTCTACTCTTACCAGGAAGGAGTTATAGGATTGTGTTCCACCTGGGGGTAGTCCTGCAAAAAAGTCCATGTTCATAATCTCCCATCTAGTTTTGGGTTCAGCAATCTTCTGTAAAAGTCCAAATATCTTTCCATTAGCTCTATTGAATTTCTGGAAAGTCTCACAACTATCAACATACCCAATGGTGACTTCTCTCCAACATAACCACCAAGCCTTCTGTTTTACCTTTTCTAGGTTCCTATCAGTAGACAGATGTGCTGAGGAGCATTTATCATGGCATTCTTTTAATATATGCTGTATGTGATCTTTTTTACCTATGGTTAGTACACTAGAGTTTTGATTCCTATAATGTAGGAGACCATCCCACAGAGAGAATCTTCCAGCTTTTAATGGTTTGAGGAGTGAAGAAGGTAAGCTATTAATCAAAGCTTCTTCTGGAGACTCACATTCCATAATAGTGATCAATAACTTAAGATCAGGGGAGTAGTCTCTATTTACTAAGTCAAAGTAAGCATTATCAAATTCAAATATTTGAATTCCCATGATTGGAGCTTCTAATGCAAAAAGATTTATATTCAAGATGGGAAAGATATCATGATCCTCTGTATCATAAGCTAGGTTTCTGGGATCATTAATTAAAGAATTTCTACTTAAACCGTCTGCATTCTGGTTTTTAGCACCAGATTTATGAACAATAGTCATCTGACCTCTGTACTGTTGTATAGCAATTTTACATCTGAGCATATTTCTACTAGTAGTCTTCATATTCATTAGGGTCCTTACAGCATTGCATTCTGTAATTACTTGGAATGTTTTAACTTTGAAGTATTAGTGTAGTTTTTCCAAAGCCCATACTAGAGGCAGGCATTTCATTTGACTGGCTCCATATCTTTTTTCAGAATCTTTGATATGCCTGGATATAAAAAGTATAGTTTTCTCTACAGGTTTTTCATCTTCTATCCTTTCCCGGTTAAATTCTGCTTCTAATCCATCCATGAAAGCATCAATGTATATTTTGAATAGTTTGGAGTAGTCCAGTTTTATTAGTACTGGGGCAGAAGTCATAGCTAATTTTAATTCTTCATAGTCTTTCCACCTCTCATGATTCATTTCAAAGAGAGTATTGTTTTTGAATATTTCATACAAGATTTTAGTTAGCAATGAAAAATTTGAGATATACTGTCTGTAATAACTACAGAAACAAACAAAGGATAGCAGCTCTGTTTTATTCTGAGGCATTGGTCTATTCATCACAGCAGCTATCTTATTCCAATAAGCAGCTAGAGTTAGTCCAGAAACTATATGTCCCAGAGCATTCAGTTCTCCATAACCAAAGTTGCATTTCTTCATGGATAATTTTAGTCCTACTTTGGTAATTATTTGGAGGACTAATCTGACCTGATTCTTATGAGTCTCCCAGTCATCAGAGTATATAATGACATCATCTATATAAACCATCATCCATCCTTGCCTGATTTAAGTTCCTAGAACTTTATCCATCATTCTTTTGAAGTGTGATGTGGAATTCTTTATACCAAAAGGCATTCTGAGGTGTTCATATATACCTAGGTGACAGATTATTCTCATCATTTTTCTACTTTCAGGGCTTATTAGTATTTGGTGAAATCCTTTAACCATATCCATAGTAGTGATGTATTTTTCTTGTGAAAAGTTATGCAGAGCATGGTCAATCTGGGGAATAGGATAGTAGTCTGCCTGTGTATAGTTATGCAACATTCTAAAGTCTCCAACCATTCTTTATTTATCATTATGCCATGCTTTTATAACAGGAGTGGTTATATCAACTTGCTCATTGTGTCCCACTTTCCTTATTACTTGCAAATTTATAGGTTCTTGAAAATGCTCTTCCAGAGCCCACCTAGATTTAGGACTAGAAGGATAGGCAGGTCTCCTCAAGTTCGGTGGGTAAAGAGGTTTGATGGTTAAGGTCAGAACAATTTCATGCCCTTTGATATTACCAATGATGTGATCTTTGGTAAAGAAATAATTCTGATTCTCAAAAAAAAAATGATCAGTATATTTTTCTTCTGTTCTTCAGAAACTTTCTCATTCAGGGAAGCTTGACAGAAGTATTCTTGATTGAATTCTTCCAAGTGTTTATGATAAGTGGAAGAGGGGACATTGGTTTGGATAGTACATATCTTGAATTTCTTGTCCCAGTTACCTCCTACAGTAAAGTATGTTCCTTTAATTTGGAACACATCTATAACATACAGACATAAAGTATCATTGCCTATTATCAGGTAGTCACACAACCCATCAAGTAACACTACAAATTCCACTTGAATCCTCAGGGATCCTTTGGTGTGGGGAAGTACTATGGAGGCATTCCATACTGCAATAGCACTCATATTTGAGTTGCAAGATCTTAAATTGGCTTTTGGGATGGGCAGCAGGTGATCTTTCCATGTGGGATCCCATTTGTTCAAGAAATCAGTACCAACACATGAGCAAAAAGCCCCACTATCTAGTAATAAACTTATTGTTTTTTCTTTATAGAGTCCTGTTGCATAGCAAGTCTGGCCTTTATTATAACTATTACCACTCATGGTTTTCAATGTTAATGGTTTAGCTTCAGTTATATGTCTAGGAATTATCAAAGTGTCCCACTGTTGATGTAAACTGGAGTCACCATGAATATTATTGATCTCTACAGAAGAACCTATATAACCTTCTATTACACTAATAGGATTGGTCATCATCAACTTGCATTCTGATATTGATCCTTCAGTGTCAGCTGTTTCTTCATAATTCAGATTCTCCTCACTTTCTGGTTCTCCTTCCATGACTGCTATTTTCTTTTTTGTAATTGGCAATCTTGCCTCATGTGCCCAGTTTTGTTGCAGTTCCAACACATTCCAGGTATTCTGTCCTTATCCTTATTATCAGTAGGTATTTTATTATCGGGGAAAATCATATGAGGAGGTTTTTCCCTGATTTTTTTGGTATTAAAGCCCTCTTTATGTCTATATGGAAACTTTTTGTCCAATCCATTCATATCTATTACTTCCTCTAACACATTGATCAGTGTTGGTAAGTCGGAATCTATATTCATCCTGCATCTTACACTGTGGTTAAGATTACCAGGACACAGGTTAAGAAGTCTTTCATTAACCTCTTCTTTATCAGCATCCAGGTAGAAGCAGTATAGTCTCCCCTTATGTTCCAAACACCATTTGTAAGGTTTATCTTTGGAGGGGTCAAATAAGGAATTTTCAAAATTCTTCATCATTTTCCTTTTCCACATCCTAGAACCAAACTGTTCCTTCATTAAAAGTTTCCAAGAATTCCATTTTACAGATCCTAAGCTTCTTCTTCCTTCCTGATAAACCAATCCAGAGCTACTCCTTCAAAGAGACTAGGCAGTCTGACTACAGCTATAGCTGCTGTCAGGTCATAAGAATTTATGGTATAGTCAACAAATTTGATGAAATTTATATGGTTTTATTCTCCTTCATCAGAGAACTTTGGCCATTCAGAGATAGGGGGTAACAGTTTGAGGGCTTTTTACATTTCAGGAGTAGGACTAGGCCTGAAAGTGTCACTCCTCTGCATTCCTGTTAAGTGTGGTGAATAAGGGGTGGAAGTTTGTCTGGGAGGTTTTGGTTCCTCTGTGGTACTCCCTAAGGGGTCGGTCAGACAGACTTTTAATTCTCTAAGATCATTCTTGATCAAATTAAGTTGCATGTCCACATTACTACTAAGCAGATCTAATTCTTTTTTGAGTGGAAAAATTGATTTGTTGGAAGTATTATTTAATTCTTCTTTTCATGGCTTGAGGGAAATAATAAAATCTTCATGAATAACTGATAAAATGTTCTCAATAGTTTGGGTTTGACTGGTTTTACCTTGATTTATTGTTTTCAATAATTTTTCTGTGTGTACCTTAATATCTTCCATGCCCAAAGATTTTGATTAATTACTAACCAATTAGGCCACTACTGAGGAAAACTTCTCCAATTGGGTGTAAGCACCATCCAAATTACCACAAAAAATCTTGAAATTATGACCCATATCATTAGAAAAGGAAGTAATTACATCTGAAGTTGGTTTAGACAAAAAACTAAGTTCAGGATTAGAAGCTAATTGTGGTAAAAATTTTTCCACTTTTGAGCTAATGATATTATCTGATCCCAATCCTTCTTTGCCTTTGGCGTTTGATTGGAAGAGGATCTCTTCTTTCCTGATTCTTTGCCTTTCAGTTGGTCTGATTGATCCCATGGATTAAATTTTTCTACATAGGATTCCACCTCTTTCCTGGGGCTCATCTTCTGAAGAGCTATCTTGTCAGCTTGCTACTATTTCAAAGCAAGCTGCAAAAGTAACAAAAATAACATAAAAATAATAATAATACAATTAAACTAAGAAGGAGTAGGGAAACCACAAATATTATTACAGAAATGGATTCTCCACACAAAATTAGGTAGGGTCACTCACTGACCCCACACTTGAAATCCAACTCCTTATATTTTTAAATAATTAAGGAAAGAAAGACCAAAATACTACAGCTCCACTATTGAGCTTTTGGTCAATTAAATATCTCACAGATATTGTCATGTATAGGTTTCACACCTAAAATTCAGTCAGAATTGAGGTGTTGTGTATATTTTAGGAGTTATGGACGGAAATGTGTTTTGTCACAATTCCCGCACGCAGCCGCGGCAGCCAATGCACCTGCGCGCGGCTGAGATACAGCCCTGTCACTCCGTCAAGGTTGTGTACGCAGCCCCAGGCCTCTGACAAGTACACAGCCGCGGGACTACGGGTTGACAGAGTCACAGGCGGCCTGAGAGGCTTAGGTACCGTGTAAACATGCTACAACCCACAAGGGAAAATTCTAAATATGTAATGAATGTTCCTGTGGATAGTAGATAGTCTAAAAGTGCGTAATATTATATAAAAATACTGAAATAACCCTTATACGTATTTTTCATTAAATATAATTCAAAGTACCAAGAATGTCGAAAATAAGACAATGAAAACTTCTAAAAATATATTAAAATACTTTTATGAGAATTTCTAGACATAAATATCTTTGTGACATACTAAGAAAACTAATGATGTAAAAATATTAGATGAATTCCCATTACTTATATTTTTAAGTAATTATCTTAGTAAATCAACTGGAACTCGAAAATAAGCAGTAAAATCAATATCATGACCTTTACTCCAGTTATATAATACATAATGAGAACTCACCTGACATCAGGATGTCCGTATAAATTTCTATTTAAATAATTATTGAATTAATGGGAACATTTACTAAGGATAATTAATTAAATAATACATAAATGGGACAGATTAGTGTTATTCACACGTCCTAATATCTATTATAAAGTAGAATAATTCCCTTACCCTGAGGAATTAGAGGCTAACCGTGCTATAGCACCAAGAACACGTTACAGGCTATCACTGGTTACCCTTCTAGCCTTAGTGTCCATCCCTTTGAGCCCCTGTACCCCTCAGAAGGACAATGTTGGGACTCCAAAAGCTATAAATAAAGAGCTCTTTCAAGGATATTGATGGGCAGAGACCCAGTTATATTTATATCCATACACCGTGCCAAGGTAATCAAGTACCTATAAGAGATAAGTAAGTGATTTATGGCTAAGTCTGATCAATAATATCCGTCCTCAACCTCTTTTTTATCAATTAAAACTGCTGAACAACCTTATAACCCCAGTATACAGGTTTAACCCATCAGTCCACGTCTCAAACAGATACCCAAAGGATTTAATAATATACCAGTGAGTTTTATTATCCCTTCTCTGTTGTGGCAGCTTGGTTACAAGGCCCTGCCACTCCACCATGTATATTATATACATATAATCTTTGGGTAAAATATCCTTTCAACTAAAGAGCCCAAAGTAACCAGGACTACGTGTTTTCATACTGAAGTCCCTGAAGAGTGGTGTTAAAGATCCCCAATATAATTGTGTCCCCTCTATAAAAATATTTAATAATCAATTTATTCATATTGATTTAAAACAATAAACCATAACCAAACCACTTAACCTTGCAATAAGCTTAATCCAAATATTTTACGGATTTTTGCTGCATTTATTAAATAATATATTTATTATTCATTCTATCACCTCTGGTAGCTAAAGGATAGCAAGGGTTTTGGCATCCAGGAGGCTGACATATCTGGGAAGCCTTTGCTTGGGATATTATCTTTTTCATGGAGATTAAGTCCTCATTGGACTGGGCTTCTTTGAATTCTTCCCAAAATTTCAACTGCTCTTTGACTAAGCCTTTGATCTTGTCTTCCTTGGCCAGATTCTACTGGGGTGGCTGCAGGAAACCTCCTTGCAGTCAAGAGGGGCTTGATTCTACTACTCTCTCTGGCTCTAGGTTGGGGGAGCGTAACAGTACCTGGCTCTTATCCTTGTCACCCAACATTTGACTCACAGGCTCAAACCCCCTCATTGTTTTCATTATGGGCCTCCTCCCAGTTACTGGGGGATCCTGGCAGAGATCCATAGGGGGAAACTCTCCCTGAGGCCCTTGTGTTGCGTCCGTTCATGTTAAAATATTTATAATTATTTTTCTTTGCAAAGAAAAATTGGCAATAATAATTTATTGGGTGATGATAAATTCACAACTCCAGTTGTGTGGGAGTTGTTTAGGGCCCTACACAGCTCAAATGAGCGGTGGGGCCCATAGACGACTACAAAGGGCCATTCCAAACACGCGCAACCCCTTGGGGGTCTTTAAAGAGCTGTTTACCCCCCAAAAATGGCAATTTGGAGCCATTTATGGGGTTACATGGCTCAAAACCGCTGTTTTCAGTGGTGCGCAACCCCCCAGAAGTTGTGCCAGAATTTCAGGCACCCCCTGGACCACACTTGGGTTCCCTCAACCAAAATTTGGGATCAACGCATACTTTGTGGGACTGTTGTTTCACACCTAGTGATTCCCAAGTGACTTTAAAGTGAAACCAAAGTGAAAGTAAAGTGAAAATTGAAAACATATAAAAACCTGCAAACAATTCCTTCTCAACTCAAAAGTGAGCAAAATTTGTTTTTTCAATTGAAAGTTGGATTGAATACTGAAGTATACAATTTCATTTTTTTGCATGGGAACAGTGGCAACCCACCTTCTTCTGACATGGCTGCGTGGAAGGTCTACATTGATAGTGCCATCAAAAAAGCATTGGAAAAAGAAAAAAAGTATTTGGCTAATGAAACATTGGAAGCCCCAATTGCATCCTCATCAAGGGTGAAAATTGAGGAATAAAATGTTTCAAAGTGGGATGAAACCTCTGGTTGTGAGTAAAATTTTATGTTACAGAGGTCTTTTCCGGATTAAATTTGATTCAAACTGACTTATGGGGTGCCTGTAACTATGAAACTACAAAACATAACCATTGAATTGGTGCCAGATCCACTTGACCCACCTCCTATGAGAGCTTTTCCTACTAGCGAAGAGGCCCAAAACTATTTTCAAACATGGGCTATGAAGCATGGTCATGCTCTGACTGTTTTTAACTCAAAGAAAGATAAATATGTGGGTTTGGCCTGTGATTGCCATGGTTCCTATTTGGGACAACTTCTTACCAAAAGTTCTAGACAAACTCACACAAGGAAGGTTGGGTGCAATTTTTTAATCCATGCAAGTCACACAAAGGCAGACCCCTTGTGGCAACTCTCCTTCAAAGAAACCCAACATAACAATCAACCATCTGAACATCCCTCTGTGCATCCTCAACTCAGGAGAATCTTGGGGGTGGCCTTAGACAATCTAATAGAAGGCTTAAATGATGGGCTCAGTAAGTTGAAGCTCAAGAGGAAATTGAGCAAGATTGATGCAGGGGATTACGCCAATGACCAAACAATCTATAACACTAAGCGGAAGGTAACACTTGCAGAACTAAAGGGGAAAAGTGTTATCAAGGCACTCTATGAACAGCTTGAAGAAAAAAGTTGGATTCACCAGCCAAAGTTCAGGGGATAGGGTCACTTAGAGGCCCTTTACTTAGCACATCCTGAGGCAGTAAATCTTTCAAATAAATTCCATCATATTGCTATGTTGGATTGTACTTATAAGACAAATAAGTACAAAATCATGCTATTGCATGTTATAGAAATGACAGCCAATTGCAAAACTTTCACAAAAGCTCTTTTTTTTATAAAAAAAGAAATTTTTGAGTTCTACAGTTGGTCTGAAAATGCATTAAAGGAGTTGGCTTATGATCCTGAGAGACTTCCAAAAGTCTTTGTGACGGACCATGAAAAAGCTGTGATTTGTGCTATTGAATCAAGTTTCCCTGAGTCATCCAGACAATATTGCACTTTGAACTTGTCTAAAAACATACAACCAAACTGTAAAGCACATTTTTTCAATGACGTTGAAGGATGAAAAAGCTTTATGAATCTGTGGGAAAAGTTTGGGGCCTCAAAGACCAAGGAGGAGGCAGAGTTCAATGATGCAGAACTCGGAGTGGGTCCAAATCACTGCTTCTTATTCTTCCTAGTTTTGGGTTCTGACCTTTTGACTTGTATAGTCTTTCTTGAAAAACTATGAGGCAGTACTTGAGTATATGGAAAATAAAATTTTCTCTATCAAAGAGACGTTTGTGATAGCATGGACTTGCATAAACCCAGATCTTGCAAACAAAACAACATCTTGGGTTGAAGGGGCCCATGCAACTCTCAAACAATTACTTGCAAACTCTTTGGGAAACATGTTGGATGTTTGGAAAATCCTTGACGGAACAGGTTCAAATCAAATTAAATTGGTTCATGTGTCACTTTATAACTCTCAAATTAAGTTAGGGACAGTTATTCCACCTGAACTGTTAACATTGGGTCCCAAATTGTTATTAGAGGCAATTCAGCGTATTAGGGAACTATTTGAGAAGTTTAAATGTGATCATGATGGCAAAGTGGGCACCAAGTCATACTCCAAGACTATGGGTTTGCCTTTTTCCCACCAAATAGGTGACTGTCTAGCATTCAGAGGATCCGTGGTACCCAAAGATTTTCATCATCAGTGGAGGTTGGACTATGACCCTTGCAGTTTTAGTTCTGTAAGTTGGCTTAAGTTTGATTGTTCAAATCACTGTGTGATCAATGCTTTTTGATTAATGATTTTTAATTCATTAATGGTTTATCCTTTTGAATTGTTCAAGTGTCATGTTGACAAAATGCTAAGAATTCCTCAGTTACATGAAAAATTGAATGAAATGATCTTGGGATCTCCAGATCATGAGGAAAGTGGCCTATTGAAGTATATCATTTGGAAGATTACAAAATATCAATCAAAGCCAAGAATTTAACCTAAATTCTTACAATCAAGTAGGGGCTGGCCAAAATTGACAGATACGCGGCAAGAACCATCTTTTTTTGAAAATTTTGAAAAGAACTCAAGGGGAAAAAAAGGACTAGAAGGGCTCCAAATAAGAAAATACAAAATATTGTAAGTCTTTTCTTTTGGGATATGTTCATTTTTTGGGTTTAATCAACTAAGTTACTAACTAATGATGAATTGTTAGTCAAAGTTGGCAGAATCTGAATCTGAATTTCATAGCTCAGAGGAAGAGATTGAAAGCAAATTGGGACCACTTAATTTGGAATCAGAATCCTCTGCAGAGGAAGACAACATGCAGCAAAGCTCAACCAGAAGCTCATCTTTGATGAGTATTCATTTGAATGATGTTATTAAAAAAATGAATACTAAGTTAGTTTTTATTATAGGAAACAAACCTGAAATACCTCAATCAAATACCAAAGAACTTCCATAAGTCCTGGGTGAGGTTTGGGATCAAATTGGAGATGGGAATTTTGGATTTATATTAATTGCTAGATCTCTTTGTTATGAAGAACATGGTTGGTTTAAAGTGAGAAAAGAAATGATACAAAGATTGGAGAAACATAAATCATGCTACATTAAGATGCTTGATGGTGTTGGGCGAGTTCTGCATCATTGACCTCTGCCTCCTCCTTGGTCTTTGAGGCCACATTCTTTTCCCACAGATTCATAAAGCTTTTCCATCCTTCAAATTCATTAAGCACTTCACAGTTTGCTTTCATATTTTTAGACAAGTGCCAAGTGCAACATTGTCTTGATGACTCTGGGAAACTAGTTTCAATTGAAATCAGAGCTTTTTCACGTTCCATCACAAAGACTTTTGGAAGTCTCTCAGGATCATAAGCCAACTCCTTTAATGCATTTACAGATCAACTTTAGAAATCAAACGTTTCTTTTGTTATAAAAACAAGAGCTTTTGTGAAATTTTTCCAATTGGATGTCATTCCTACAACATGCAATAGTGGGGTTTTGTACTTATTTGTTTTATAAGTACAATCCAACATAGCAATATGATGGAATTTTTTTGAAAGCTTTTATGCCTCTGGATTTGCTAAGTACAGGGCCTCCAAGTGACCCTCTCCACTGAACTTTGACCGGTGAATCCAAATTGTTTCTTCAAGCTGTTGATATAGTACCTCCATAACACTTTTTCCCTTTAGTTCTGCAAGTGTGACCTTCTGCTTAGTGTTATATGTTGTTTGGTCATCAACATAATCCTGCCCATCAATCTTGCTCAATTTTCTCTTCATTTGTAACGTATTGAGCTCATCATTCATGCCTTCTACTAGATTGTCTAAGGCCACCCCTGAGATTCTCCTCAGTTGAGGATGCACAGAGGGATGTTCAGATGGTTGATGGTTATTTTGGGTTTCTTTTTAGGAGAGGCGCCACAAGGGGTCTGCCTTTGTGAAACTTGCATTGATTAAAAGCTTGCACCCAACCTTCTTTGTGTGAGTTTTTCTAGACTGTTTGGTAAGAAGACTTCCTGAATAGTAACCATTTCTATCACAGGCTAAATCCACATATTGGTCACGCTTTGAGTTAAAAACATTTAAAGCCTAACCATGCTTCATTGCCCATGTTTTACAATAGTTTTGTGCCTCTTCCCTAGTAGGAAAAGCTCTCAAGGGAGGTGGGTCAAGTGGATCTAGTAGTCATTCATTGGTTAAGTCATATTTTCATATTCACATGAACCCATCAGTTTCAATCAAATTGAATATGGCAAAGACCAGTAACATAAAATGTTACTCACCACCAGTGGTCATGTCCATTTGTGAATCATTTTGTTCCTCAATAGTCACCCTTGATGAGGATGCAATTGGGGCTTCCAATGTTTCATCACCCAAATCCTTTTTTTTCTTTTTCCAAATCTTTTTTGATGGAACTATCAATGTAGACCTTCCACACAGCCATGTCAGAAGAAGGAGGGCTTGCCACTGTTCCCATGCAAAAAAATGCCGTGGTATACTTCAGTATTCAATCCAACTTTCAATTGATCAAACAAAGTTTGTTCAATTTCAAGTTGAGAAAAAATTGTTTGCAGATTTTTATATGTTTTATGATTTTTCACTTTAATTTAACGTGGTTTTTTCTTTAATGTCTCTTTGGGATTGCTAGGTGTGGAACAAAATTCCCACAAAGTATGTGTTAATCCCAAATTTGGGTTGACAGAACCCAAGTGTGGTCCAGGAGGTGCCCAAAATTCTGGCACGGCTTCCGGGGGGTTGTGCACCCCCAAACATGGCCAATTTGAGCCTTTTACGGGGGTTATATGGCTCCTACACAACCCCCTGGGGGTCGTGCCTGTTTGAAACGGCCCTTTGTAATCATCTTTGGGCCCCCACAGCTCATTTGACTGGTGTAGGGCCCTGCACAACTACCACACGGTTGGAGCTGTGAATTTAACATCACCCTAAATAATAAATATATTATTATAAAGATGCAGCAATAATCTGTAAAATATTTGAATAAAGCAAATGCAAGTTCAAATGGTTTGGATATTAATGATTATAATTAATCAATATCAATAAATTGATTATTAAATAAATTAAAAGAGAGGGGTCACAATAATATTGGGGATTTTTAAAACCTCTTCTTCAGGTAATTCACTTTCAAAACATGTAGGCCTGGTTACTTTGGAACCTTAAATTTATGTTCTTAAAGAGGGATATTTCCCAAAGATAATATATATATAAAATGTATGGTGGAGTGGCAGGGCTTGTTGACCAAGCTTCCACAACATGAAAAGGAAGATAAACTCACTGGTATATCATTAAAGCCTTTGGGTACCTGTTTGTAGCGTTTGCTGGTGGGTTTAAACCTGTGACTGGTGTTGAAGGTTGTTCAGCAGCATAAATTGATATAAATGGGTTTGGCACGGATATTATTAACCAGACTAAAGACATAAATCACTTAATTATCTATTTATAAGTACTTGATCACTTTGGAAAAATGTCTGGATATATAATTAAATGGATCTTGGGTCTCAATAACCTCAAAAAGATTCCTTTATTTATATCTTTTTGGGTCCCATTAATGTCCTTCTAAGGGCTATAGGGGCTCAAAGGGATGGGTACTAAGGCTAGAAGGGTAACCCGTGGTGGCCCATTATGTGTTCTTGGTTCTATACCATGGTTAGTGTCTATTTCCACTGGTTAATGGAGTTATTTTCTATTTTAATTGAGTTATTGGCATGTGAATAACACCTTATTTATTCACATGATATTTAATTAATTAATTATCCTTAGTAAATTTTCCAGGTTGTTGATATGTCTTCTTATGATACATTCCTACGGATCATCTGATGTAAGATAATTTCCCATTATGTATGTACAGATGGGAGCAAAGTCATAATAATGATTTTGGTCCTGATTTTCAAAAGTTGATTCATTTACTAAAGATAATTAATTAAAAATATACTTTGTGGGAATATATGTAATTTTTTTAAATATTCAATTTCCTTGGTAGTTCATGGACATGCTGCTATCTTGAAGTTCTCACATATGTAACTTGAAGGTATTTTAAAATATTTCTTAATCTCAGGTTATCTTATCTTTGACATATTGATGTTTTTTATTATATTTAGTAAAAAAAATATGTAAAGAGTTTATTTTGAATATTTTATGTATTTTTATGTGTTTTAATTCTATTTACTAAACACAGGGACATTTATTACATATTTAGTATGTCCTGTATTATTTTTAGCACTTTTACCTGGTACCTTGGCTTCTCAAGACGTCTGTCAGTCTGTCAGTCCTTGTTCTCACGTCTGGGTACTTTTCAGATGCCCGGGACTGCATACCCATCTTGTAAGTATGAGGGCAGTGCTGCTGCCCAGCCGCTTGCGTATTTCCTAGTTGCCATAGCTGCATGTGGGAATTGTGACACAACACAAATCCATGTGTAACTCCTAAAATATACACAACACCTCAATTCTGATCAAATTTTAGGTGTGAAACCTATACATGACATTACATGTGAAATATTAAAATGGCCAAAAAGGTGCCATATTGGTGCCATGACCTTTTTGGTCAATTCTTATTTAATTATTTAAAATATCAAGGAGTTATATTTCAAGGGTGGGGTCAGTGAGTGACCCTACCTTATTTTGGGTAGGAAATCCATTTCTTTAATAATATTTATGGATTTCATACTCCTTATTATTTTTTTTTTTATTATTTTGTATTTTTGTTACTTTGACAGATTTCTCTGTACATAGTAGCAAGCTGATATCTTCCATCCATCTCATCCGCTCCACCCACTATTTCTCTACTTGCTTCATCTCCCACATCTCATCTGCTCCACAAGCTTCTACATCAACATTCCTTGCTCCATCTCCCCCAACTCATCCGCTCCACCTGCTAATTCTCTCATCTCATCCATCAATCACTCCTCCAAACCTCCACCATCCATCCAACTCAACCATCAACCACACCAACACTCATCTTTCAATATCTTCATCAACTTTAAGATCAACTTCAACAAAACATCAACATTCCTTCCATCTAGTATTGAGCAGGCTGGTGTGTTGGAATCCCTCCCTCATTTTTTTTCAATACTATCCCTATATCTTTTACTCTCCACACTGTAGAGACTCCTTAGGGATTGGTTAAAGTTTATAAAATAGATTTCTGGAAGTCACTTGAGGGGGAATTTGGTACTAAAAATATTGATGGGATAAAGTAATACTAAGGGTGGTTTTGAATTTCCTGCCCCTATAAGTACTATAGTAGTATCAGGAAAATAAAAGAAAAATTGATTGGTGGCTGATTTTCAGATAGAGTTGCTACTATAGTAGTCTCTATCAGACCTAGGATCAATTTAATCAGGCTTGAGAAGGAAGAAATGGTGAAACAGATAGTTGACTTTGGAAATAGAAGCTGAGTAAGTGAATAATCTTTCTTCTAATCTTATCCTTTATATATTTTAACTTGTTTTATTGCTTACTGATTGATGTTTGTTTGACGTTACAGGTGATGACTGAATAAGGTTGAAATGGTTGAGACTATACTTGATAACTGATGATGAATGCATGATGATGATGATGATGATGATGATGATGATGATGATGATGATGATGATGATGATGATGATGATGATGATGATGATGATGATGATGGTGGTGGTGGTGGATGATGGTGGTGATGGATGATGATGATGATGGATGATGATGATGATGATGATGGATGATGATGATTATGGATGATGATGGTGATGGTTTGAGATGGTTGATGATGATGGATGATGATGGATGATGATGGATGATGATGATGATGGATGATTATTATGATGATGGATGATGATTATGATGATGGATGATCATGATGATGGATGATCATGATGATGGATGATCATGATGATGGATGATCATGATGATGGATGATCATGATGATGGATGATCATGATGATGGATGATCATGATGATGGATGATCATGATGATGGATGATTATGATGATGGATGATCATGATGATGGTTTGTGATGATGATGGTTGATGATAGTTGATGATGATTGATGGTTGATTATGTTTGATGATGATGGTGATAATTGATGATAAGGTTTTCATATCTTTTATTGGGTTGAAAATTTTTTATAAGGGTTCAATACCCTTTATAAGGCTGACCAACCCAGGCTAGGTGCCTGGGGGGATGTGGATGGAATGGATGGAGAGAGGCCCTCTATTTGTCAACATCAGGGGGGGGGGTTCCACCTGGTGGCTGACTTGTGGTTTTGGGTTATTTGTTGGGCTCTGCATGCAGTTTCCTGTATATATTCCATTCTGTACTTCATCTACCTGCTTGCATATATTGCTGTATACAGATGAGGTGATTTGTTTGGTTCTTAATTCAGTTCCTTGCATATATTAATTCTTTATATACTGGTAAGGAGTTTGAGTGTTGTATGGGTTTAATTTATCTGGTACGTACTTGGAATCTTCCAGAATATGTCCATATGTCTTTCACTGAAATGTGACCCCTGATTGGGCTGTATCTTCTAATCCATGAGAGATAGAGGGGTACTTTTTCTGACTGACTAGGGTTTATTTTAGGTGTGGGATTGATTGTTGAGGTCATTTTGAGGTTTTGGGTTGCCTTTATACCAAAAAGTTGATTCTGATGGCTGTAGGTTAGGTTTTGGAGCACCACATCCCCACCAAACTAATGCTTTCCACAGCATTCCTGCCTATAGACATCATACCCCACATTCTCTACTTATTCTTCTTCTCTTTCCTTTATCCAAAATTTCATAATTTTATGTCAAATGATAAAAAAAAAACAGAGGTTCCATGAATCCTAGGTGATCCAGTTGGGCCTGTTGAATCTCTTGATGATCTATCTTCAAATCTTTGATTCTTCATTCATTCTTAATTCATCCATGTAGAAATTCAAAGCATAATTTATCTACTAATTCTTCTAGATTTTTGATTTATAGTTTTATTATCCTCTTAAAAAGACAGTTTCTTCATCCTTCTTCAAAATTCCTTTTCCTTCTCCATATCCATCTATGATATGTTACCTCCTGGATAAGGACAAATACTCCAATGAATTTTTTAAACTTAAAATTTCTTCCTAATCTTTGCTAATTTCAAACCTTGATGACCTGTTTTCATCTATTCCAACTTGATAGATCCCTTTTCCTTGGTTTACCCAATATAAAATCTTCATTCTGAATTTCCTGGCTAAAGATGAATGAACCCTTTTTTACTTTTTACCTTTAGGAATCTTGAAATCTTGAATTGGATCCAATTGGAGGTTAAGCCAATCTTCATGTCTTCAGGCCCTTGCTTCTTCCTAGTATTCCATGTTTCCTTGGTTTTTAACTGATATCTTTAATATAAATTTAATTTTTTTTTTTAAAAAAAAAAAAAAAAAAAAGGGATTCCTAGGCAATTATGGGTCCCACCAGGACCAAGATGATTCTTTTTAGCCAGTTTTTATTTTATTTTATTTTTCATTGATTTTACTATTATACTTCCACTTCTTTTATCTTAATTTTCTTTGATTGTAGGCAGTTTCAGGTCTTGCCAAGTCCCTGGTGCTGGTGGTTGAGATTAAGATTGAATTCTGAACAGTTTAGGCTCATGTCTTAGATCATCCTTGATGTTCTCCTTGGGTTGAGGTTACAAGTTGAATTGGTTGAGTAAAAAAGAGATTAAGTTCATGTGTAAGAGCATCCTTGTTGGTTGATAGTTGAAATGTGAAAGCTTGATGCAACATTTTAAGCTCCTTTCCAGGAGCCTATTGGTGGTTGATCACTCATCTGGCAAAGGCTGATGCAACAGTTTAAGCTCTTGTTTAGGATCCCATTGGTGGTTGACAGTTGGACTGGCAAAGATTGGTGCAAAAGTTTGAGCTCTTGTTCAGGAGCCTTCTTTATGTCACCTATTCCCATCCTCATTCATAGTTGGGTGTGCTTGTCAGTTTTTAGTTTGTGTTGCACCTTACAAAGCTGATGGGTGGGATGACTTTTTTTTTTTGTGTTGCCAGTAGAGGAGATTGCAGATCAGAGTGGAATCCAAGAAAACATCAGTTGGGGGTATTTACAAGAAAATCAATTGGAGTGCTTGAGTTCAAACCATTGGTGGTGTTTTCAAGCATAGTGAAGCATTGTTGTGGCTATTACAGACCCACACCAATCAATGGAAGAAACAGGAGGATTTTTTTTTTCATAGGGGGAAACCCTGGGATTGTTTTGGAAAACCCAAATGTCCCACCAAATGGGCAATGGCTCTCTGTTGTGCCCACTTGGCACGATTGGTTGCAAAAAATTGGGCAAAAGATATATTTCTGGTCCTTTCATTGGTCAACTCATCACAGCTGTGATCTTCAAGCACCCCCAAGTTGACCGGAAATCCCAAATGGATGGTTGATGAAATAGTTGATGTTGATGGTAATTTGATCTCTGATTGAAAACCAGGATTTTTGAAATGGTTGATTGAAGTAGGGGAGGAAGAAAATGATGCAGATGGTGGGGTGAGCCAGTACAATTCAGTTGGAGTGAATTGATTGGAGCAAGTGAGGATTGGATGTGAATGGGGGGGGGTGATTGATGTAGTCAATTGGGCTTCTAGATAAAATTTTCATTGGTTTGGTTGAGATGGTGGTGATGACAATACAGGGTAGAGGGAGAAGTGGCAGGAAAAGTAGCAAATATTGAATGATTGATTTTATCAGATGGGGACTGATTGCAGGAAAGAAGAGACAAGATGATTGATTGGATGGAGGATTGGCTAGATCAAGCAATTGATGGCAGAAAAGGTGCAATATTGATGATGGTTGTGTTTGTAATGAGGTAAATGGCCAAGGAGGATGAAGTGAGTTGAAGATAGGATTCTGGCAATGCTGAGCATGAGTTTTCTGGGTTGGATGACTTTGGGAAAAGCCTTGAAGAGATGACAATGATGGACTGGTGGAATTGGGGTCAGATGGCGGATGCTTTCAGTCAGTGGTGGAGGATGGGGTCTTAGTTTGTGGATCCTTGAGTAAGGCTTGATTGCATGCTTTGATAGGGTTGGGTGAGTTTTGAATTGGAGGATTGTTGAGGTTTGGGTAAAATGAGAGTAAGGGGATGTTGAGATGATCCCAGTTGAGGCCGGGGTTGAGAGGGTGCTTGATAAGAGTTGAGGGGTTATGATTGAAGAAACCATCTCATGAAGGGGGGTATGATGAGTAAGGTAGGGTGAAGGAGTACAGGTATGGGTTATTGATATGGGCATGGATGAACAGTATGGGTATGTGTTTGTTGGTATGAGTATGGTTCATTGGAAAGGGTATGGATTTGTTGATATGGGTATGGGTTATGTGTATGTGTATAGAGTGATGAGTGATGAGGATGGGTTATGAATATAGATGAAGATATGGGTTATAGTTTATGGTTAATGCTCATGGTGGTTATTGGTATTCCTTTATCCATAGTTATATTGACTGGTCTTGTTGATTCTGATTCCATGATTGATTGATCCAACTTTAAAGGCTCCTTCAGTTTACAGACTAGATCCTTGATTCTCTTTCTAGCAGTTGCTTCAAATCTTTGGTCTTGAATAGTTCCTGTTATTTTCTTGCTTGTTAATGCTTGAGGTTATTGATTTGAATTGAAGATTATAAGCCACTTTTGGGACACCAGATTAAGATACTCATTTGGGATTGGGTAAAGTTTAGAAAATAGCTTTCTGGCAGTCACTTGAGGGGGAATTTGGTACTAAAACTATTGATAGGATAGAGGAATACTAAGGGTTGTTTTTGATTTCCTTCCCCTCTAAGTACTATAGTAGTCTCACAACCTTAAAATAAAAATAGGTTGGTGGCTGATTTTCAGATAGAGTTGCTACTATAGTAGTCTCTATGAGACCTAGGATCAATGTATTCAGGCTTGATAAGTAAGAAATGGTGGAACAGATAGTTGACTTTGGCTATAGAAGCTGAGTAAGTGAAGAATCTTTCTTCTAGTCTTATCCTTTATATATTTTATCTTTCTTTTATTGGTTACTGATTGATACTGATTTGATTTTACAGGTGATGACTGAATGAGGTTGAAATGGTTGAAGCTATACTTGATAACTGATGATTAATGGATGATGATGATGATGATGATGATGATGATGATGATGATGGTGGTGATGGATGATGATGATGATGGATGATGATGATGATGGATGATGATGGATGATGATGGATGATGAATGATGATGATGATGGTTGGTGATGATGATAGTTGTTGATGATTGATGATGATTGATGGTTGATGGTTGATGATGGTCAATGATGATGGTGATAATTGATGATGGTCAAGGTGGTTGATGATGAGGTTTTAATCCCTTTTATAGGGTTGAATATTTTTTTTAAGGGTTTCAATACCCTTTATAAGGGTGACCACCCCAGGCTAGGTGCCTGGGGGGATGTGGATGGAATGGCTGGAGAGAGGCCCTCTATTTATAGACATCTGGGAGGGGGGGGGTGCCACCTGGTGGCTGACTTGTGGTTGTGGGTTATTGGTTTGGTTCTGCATGGAGTGTTCTGCATTATATTGCTTCTGTACTGCATCTACCTGCTGGCATATATTGCTGTGTACAGATGAGGTGATTTGTTTGGTTCTTCATTCAGTTTCTTGCATATATTAATTCTTCATATACTGGTGAGTAGTTTGGGTGTTGTATGGGTTTAATTTATGTGGTATGTACTCAAAGTCTTCCAGAGTATGTCCATATGTCTCTCACTGAACTGTGACCCCTGACTGGGCTGTATTTTCTAATCCATTACATAGAGGGGTAATTTTGCTAAGTGATGAGGGGTTATTGTAGGTGTGGAATTTATTTTTGAGGTTATTTTGAGGATCGGGACTTCCTTTATACCAGAAAATTGATTCTGATGGCTATAGGTTAGGTTTTGGAGCACCACAACACTCTTTCATTATCACCATCACATTCATTACTATTCCACACTATCACCCACCGTTATTCAATTACTGTCACCCATCAACTCCATCACCATCACCATACCATTAAAATCACCATCACCATTACCATTACCCTCACCATCATTATTCTCATCATTACCATTACCATTACCATCATTCTCATCATTCCCCCATATCAAGCTAGGCAACTATGCCTGAGGTCCTTGTTGCTCCTCTTAAAATAGAATATCATCTCCCATCTCACATCCTGACAAGGTGGTGTCTTGTCATTCATTCCTCAACCCTCATATCTCTCTCATTCTCATATTCTTTTCTCAACTCTTGTGAATCTCTAAAATCTTGATTGTCCTCAAATTGGTTCCTAAATTTGTCAGTTAAGGTGGTGTGTTGTCTTTTCCTGTTCATGTTCTGTAACTAACAAATTTAGTTACCTTTACTTTGGAAATCTTACTGTTTTCATTATCCTATTATTCCTGTCTCAAGCCCCCTCTGGGGGCTCTTTAGTTTTCTCTAACCTGCTGCCTTAGGCCCCCTTTGGGGTTCTCCAGTTGTGCTTAAATACTGGTCCTTCCCTGGGACCATGAATCAAAAACATCTGATTCCCAGCCAACACTTTGTCGGTGCCGAGATACGTACGTATCGACAGACCCAACTCTCGCTCGAGCGGTCGAGTAGGATCAGGTTCTCGGTCCAGACTGACGTGAGAGAACTAGGATCGGAGCTTGTCCCTCCAGGCCCCATCGACCCTCGCTGGAGTTCGTACGCCGAGATGGTCGGAGGCGCGACTGAGCTCAAGCGATCGAGCGTGTAGGCACGAGATGGTGGGATACATAGTCGTCGTAAGTAGCTCGATCAAAGCAAGATATATTTATATTCAAAAAAAAAAAAAAAAGCAAGCAAGAATGATGTGGCTGCCAACAATCATGATCAGGAGACGAGAGAGAGGTTTGTGACAGTTTTCGAGACGCGTGGGATCGAGAAGCTTGTGTGTGTGTGGGGGGGGGGGGGTGAGCCAGATGAAGAGTACAATATATGTATATGGATAGATATATATTTTTGGGTTGCCATGTTTATACAAGCACAAAGGAATAATCAATGACAACAAGAAACACAAGCAACCTGAGAGGACCCCGGGCGGGGGCAGGGATTACACAAGCAGAAGGGGAGAGTATTAGTCAAGATAAGAAGAGAGACCGAGGAAACAAATGGGGAGAGAAGAATCAACGTTCTGTAGGGGATCGGGAGCCTGTTCATCTCATCTGCGCAAACAGGTTCATCATGCCCCCAGTACCGTAGATCCCGTTGGATTGGATCGGAGATCCGTTACTAGTCGCGCTCGTTGCCATCATACTACTCGACGAGCACGTGGTGCCCACGCTCGAGCTCGAGTTCAACTTCTTCTTGGGAAACGCGTGCCAGAATCGAAGCGTCTCATCACCCGCCCCGGTGACGATCGTCTCACCATCGGGTGACATGGCTAGGTATAGAACTAGAGGAAAACATCATCAGGTTTCGTTCGAGGGGCGCGCGCGCACGAAAAGGGTAAGAATGAGAGCTTTTAGTGATCCCGAAGAGGAGGGGGGGAAAGAAACAGGACCAGCGCGCTTACCTCGATAGGTGTGTCCACTTAGGGTCGCGATTTGTTGCATACTAGGATACTTCCATAGACACACTTGGTTTTGAATCGGGCCAGGTGAGAAACCATGGGTGGAGACCAGCTCGTTAGAATTCTTCGACCACTTGAGCGAGCAGACCTGATGACGAGATGCCCCATCCGATCGAGAGATGGTTGAAGAAGAAATCAAGACGGCCAGGGATCAGTTGATCATGATTAACGAAGGAGATTGCATCCGAGGCGAGATGTGTTTCCTAGTTACCTGAGATCCAGTATCGATTTCGTTCAACAGGTTGCCGTTGATCGTATTCCAAAACCTGATCCGTTTATCGGCCGATCCGCCACCGGAGGCGAGTAGGCCGTTCTGATGAGGACTCCAACTGAGGGCTTTGATGGCAGCGGTGTGTTCGTTAAATCGAAAGAGGGGCATGGCAGCGTTATGACTGACTCGATTCTCCCAGATCAAGAGTCGATTATCGTTCCCACCCGAGGCGAGTTGGTTGGTCGTCGTATTCCACTTGAGTCCGCACACCTCTTGCTTGTGAGAGCTCAACCTAGAGACCCAATGTTCGGCGACCCGAACGTCACGATGGACGATCGATCGATCCCGGGAGCCGGTCGAGAGGATGTAATCGTTCCAGTCCATACACCCGATCCGACTCTCGTGGCCTTCCATGGTCCGAACCCGTTTGCCGACGAGGGTATCCCAGATGTGAACCTTACCCGAGTCGGTACCGATGGCGAGTACGTTACCCTTTCCGATCCAGGAGAGTGAGGTCGTATGATCCGAGCTTCCGAGTTGAGCTACGTCGACCAACCTGGTGACGGCACTCGTGGCGGCAGACCATAGATAGACTTGAGATCCTAGACCGACGCCCAGGACGTTCGTCGAACTCCAATCGACGAGATTGAGGTAGTAATCATCGGCCAGGTCGGGGGCATCGAGAACTTTGAAGGGTACCTTACTGAGTGATCGGGTGGGTTTCCTCGGGGATAGGAGTAACCTCTGGCTCTGATAGTTGATAGGGGTCGTACTGTAACGTTGATGGGTGGGGGAGTCGAGGTTCGAAGGTTCCTTTCGAGATGGGGATGAGAAGTTGAATAGTTTTGGGGTCGATTTCCTGGGTGTACTCGGGGAGGAGTTGGGGACGGTTGAGGCGTGCCTCGAATGAGAGGATGGGGAGTGATGGATGAACTGGGGCATATCGGAGGGTTCGTTGCCGAACGTCTCGGCCTTGAGTAGGTTGGTGAACGTCCTGCGGGCTTCGTCTGAAGAAAAAAAGCCGAAGGGGAGGATGAGTGGTGGTGGGGTTAAGAGGTTGAGGGGGATGTATTGACCTTGCTCCAGATCGGTGATTCCAGCGACGACGGTCTTCTTGGAGCCGGAGTGATGAGCCGAGGTGGTCGTTGGATTGGAGGTGGTCGTGGAGGAGGTGGAGCGCCTGGTTGGAGTCGAGGGGCGATCAGGCATGAGTTGGAATGAGGTCGAGAGATCGAGACCATCCGTACGGTTGGGGATGAAGCTGGGAGAGTCGTGAGTGAGTTAGTGAGTGAGTGGGGTATGGGTAGTGGTAAGTAGATGATGGTGAGTGAGAGGGTGAGGGCGTACCGATCGCCATAGTGACGTTTCTTGGTCGGACTGGATGGACTGCGATGGATAGGCCTGGGACGAGTGGATTTGAGGTTGAGCCTGGAGGAAGAGGATGGATTGAAGGGATCGTCGAGTGAGGGATGGTTTGAGGAGGGGGATCGATCGATGAGACGATGATGATGGTTTGAGTCGATGAGGGAGTGATGACGATGATGATGGTTTGATTTTGAAGGGTCCTCGAGCGATGAGATTGGGTTCGTGGATGAGCGTTGATGGGATGGACCGGGGATGGGTTCTTGAAGAGGGTGTTGGTGTTGGTGTTGGTGTTGGTGTTGGTGTTGGTGTTGTTGGTGTTGGTGTTGTTGTTGTTGTTGTTGTTGTTGTTGGTGGTTCATGGTATGATAGGATAGGATATCAGTAAGTATACTCGTGTGACGGCACTGGCTCGAGAGAGAGATGAGGATAGGGTGGTGAGAAGTCAATGGGGAGGGAGGGAGCGTGACAGGGCCCCCGGGGGGTATAAGCTAGTATCAATCAGTATGAGGAAGGCGCGAAGCAAGCAGCCGAGCTCGATGGGGCGGGCTGCAACTTGGGCTTGGGCTTGGGGCTGAGGCTGAGCTTGAGGTTGAGGCTGGGGCTGGGGCTGGGGCTGGGGCTGAGCGGCTTGGGTTTTGTGGAGTCGAAGCAGTCGATCTAATCGGTAGTCAACTGCAGTCGGGGAGAAGAGTCAACTAGACTTGACACCCCACCCACCAGGCAAGTGGGCTGGCACTGGCAGACCGGTTGGTAAATAAATCAATAGTCAATTTATCGATCTAGTTAAATAAAATCTAATCGGCCTATTGAAGACCAGACCAGGGTTTATGATACATATCAAATCTATCCTTACTATACTCTCTCTCTATCGACCATGGGAGTTGGGGAGGTGGTAGTGTATCATCATTAGCTATCTCATTCTAGCTCCTCAGCAGTCTCTAAACAGTCCAAGCAGTCAACCCAGATCGATCAGACTTCTTCTCCGACGACAACCAGCTCGTATGACCGGGAGCCACACCAGGCTGACTTCGAGTACCCGACCACCGGTGTGAAGAGTACTCCACTCTACCCTGTCTCCTCCTTGGATCTTCGATCATCGATCCCATCCCTTGCCCCGGGGGCTGCCTGCCGTATGTAAATACATACATACATACATACATACATCAACGTGTAGTCGATCTGCGCTGGTCGCTGCGGTGATCTAGCAGTGCACTTTAAACTTATCGTCGATCGAGACGTCGTAGGAAGAGCCTTCGACAGCGCCCACGCTCTCACACGGCCCACACCCTCGACAGCACCCCACCTTCGATCGGCTGGTCGTCGTCCTCACATCTATCGTACCCATCTAACATTCCTGTCTGCCTCCCTCTTACCCTTCTCTCGCCAACGAAGCCCTCCCTCCCCAAGGCTCAAGCGCAGTTCCAGCGAGCAGCCACTCTCTTTATAACTGTCCTCTCCACTCCTCCTCTTCGATCGAGAGAGGTACAGTATGTACGTTGTAATGACATCTTTAAACCCCAGATATAGTGATCGGCTTCGGGTTTGTAGCTGGTAGGGCACCCTACCTTCCCTCCTAGATAACCTTATCGAGCCCCTCCTTAATTCACTTTCACACTTGAACAATAATAGCCTATAGGCAGGATTAGATCGAGAGACCCGAGATGGTAAATCTTTTATGATCATAGCCACTTTGGACGACTTGACTCATCCATCGATACTCCATCTATCACTGTATGTATGTATGTATGTATGTATCTAGACTACATATCTAATACACTCCACCCACTAGCAGGCCTGGCCACCTCTCTCACCCTCGACCCCGGTCCCCGGAGCTGCCCCCGCTCATCCTCAAGACGTCCTCCCCCTGAGTCCCAATACAACACCCCCAAGCTCGTGACTCATGTTGCTCTCTCGAGTCTTTCACATTATAACAACTCATGACCATCTACTACCGCCGATCGGTCGGATCACAATCAAAATCTCCCACTCTACTGGCTCATAACCACCATCCAGCTCAGCCTACGATGTGAGAATAAAACATTTAGACCCCATGATCTGATCTAGTTATCTATCATCAGACCAGTGTCGAGTGTTTCAAGACTTGGCATCAAAAAGTTTCCCACTTTAGTTAAGATGATCCAAAACATCTCCCCCCTCCCCCCTTGATTATTATTATTATTATTATTATTTTTTTTTTTTTTTCATGTCTCCAAGATAACTAGACCATTGACTTGATTAATTTTATCCATTCCCCATTAGGTTTGGGCGCAATACCCTAGTCTCAGTAGTATCCATCCATCCACATCTCATCTTGATCAGCAGTGATCATCTCCCTCCTCCTCGAACCGCTCATCATCCACGCTTTCACTCAATCACTCCCTCTATCCTCTACGTCGTCATGGTTTGGGTACTGATCAAGAACTCGCCCCCGAGCCCCGATGGATCGGTTGTCAACCCACTGTATACATACACCTCAGACTGGACTGACTCATGATACCCTGTCATTTGTGATCACAAAGACTTGATTCAAAAATCCTTCCCCTTGGTCACCCATTAAATTTAGTTATCTACTATCTATGCTCACCGCCAGTAGCCGAGACACGATGTCCATGATCACTAACGTGGCTCTTGGGGAGAGACTGATCCTAAACCCAACCGAGAGAGTCGCTACACGATCCATAGCGCTTCGAGAATGATGGTAGTGATGATCTAGAGGACCGGACAAGAGGGATTTCAACTCTCGATAATTATCTAGACTCTACACCCTCCTCAACCCATGAGAGCCGTCGGTCTCAGACCGATCGTCAGATCGACGATGAGTCAAGTCTCGCAAGCCGTCCGTCACTGTCGGTCAGACTTGGGCTGGCTATAAACCACTATCAGCAGCTCATGATCATCAACTACTCTCCCACCATCCCATCCTGGATGAGATCATCATCCCACCCACCTCCCCTCTCTGGTGATCATGATCCCGACCCGGACCCTGACCCCGATCGAGTCAAACCCAGTCCAGCCCACGCGGGCCACTGATCACGATCCTCATCCTCCTCCGATCGATGAGTCAGTCAGTGATAGAGGGGGGGGGGGTGTATCACTTGATCTTTGTCGCCATCGCCATTGCCATTGCCATCGCCCTCCTCCTCGTTCGACAATCTCGATCTTGATTAGGGTCTGATGAGAATCTATGATCCCGAGTAGCGAGAACAAAACTTGAACCACCCCTCTGGACGGACCAAAGGGTGAGATCGTTGGTTGCCGAGATGATGTACGTACGCATCCTCGAGCCATCGAGACCCTTGAAAACCCTGGCGTCGAGCAGAGCCAAGTTATCGAACCGAGGTAGGATCTTGTTTTTTTTGTAAAAAAAAAAAAAGGAAAAAAAAAGGAAAAAAGGAAGAAGAACTAGGTTTTGCCCCTAAATTTAGAGACCCATTGGGGGGGGGGGAAATGCGGGATTTTAATTTTTCAGATTAATGTATGTGTGTACATATCTGCCAGAAACCAATCAAAGGGATGCATGGAATGGCAACAACTCTTCCCATCAAATCACCTGTTGCTAACTTGGCAAATACAATATTTGTTCCCAATCTTTCCATAACCAAGTCAGTCCAATTGCACAGGCTGATCTTATGGTCCATTCCCCAACTTTGAGAGTATGTTGAACTATGGAGAGTGAAGTTTGGAAGAAATGATGTATTGAGGAATCCCTGTTGGTCAAGATGTTGGGTGTCATCTTCAACAGACTCATGGCTTGATAAAGTTCTCATTGTATCATTTTCTTCATTTCCAGGGAGTCAATTCAGCATGAATTTATTTATCTTGTTTACAGAAGTATTCTTACAACATATGGGGATCACACATTCCATTAGATAACCAGTTTGAAGGTAGCAGAGGTGTAAGTCTTGAAAGATGATGTTGATTGAATTCTCCAAAGTATGATCTTCACTATGACCATGAATAACCATGTGTTCTGGAAGTAGGGTCTTTTTCTTTGAACCCTTGATCATATTGCAACCATCTCCAACATCAAGTAAGACATTCTGGAGATCAGGGTCACTTACAGCATCCATGTTTGAAGTGAGGTTCAAGACTTGGAAATCTCTCCAAAAAAAAAAAAAAAAAAAAAAAAAAAAAAAAAACTGAATTGATTAGAATGGCATCCATGATTTGGGGATGTGTAGGTTTTTGAATCACAGGTAGAATTTACCTAAAGTGACCACCAAGAACCATGAATTGAACACCAAAGGGTAGATTGGAATCCATGATGGCTTGTAGTAGTCTGTCAACCATCTCAAGGGCATGTTTATGATTCACAGGTGCTTCATCCCAGATGATCAAAGAATCTAATTTGAGAACTTGAGATCTTTGAGAATGATTTGGACAGAGGTTAGATTGATTTTCAAGTGGATTCCAAAAGTTGAGGTGAGATGTCCTTCTGTTTGGTAGATTCATGGAAGCTGCTCCACTGGCTATCTCCCCTATTGATCTGATAAAAGCCAAAAAAAAAAAGAAAAAGAAAAAGAAAAAGAAAAAGAAAAAGAAAAGAAAAGAAAACATTGATACAGGAATATATTTTCAAGATCAACCAGGTCCATCAATACAGAATCAAGAAGGCTTTAAAAAATCTAATGAATTTCTTATCCGGTCAACAAGATTTCTCTATCTATGATTCATCAAATAAAAGTTTTCCAATTCTGACTGAGGTACTGGTTCATTTTGCTCCACCTGGAGGATCCAGTTTGTTCTGTTTGTGGTACCTTAAACTGTTTGGTTGGATCTTGGAAGATCAGGGAAAGCCTCATGGAAACTGGCTCCCAGATTTTGAAAGATTATCCATTCAATCCCTTTCAATAGTTCATGAGAGAGAACCCATCGGTCTGTGGTTCCAAAACAAACCAAATCTTCAACCATCAAATCCAACCAGAGATTCCAAAACTCTAAGAGTGAGTCCTTTCTGGTTGAAAAAGTGCTAAGAGAGTTTCAAATAAAATCCTCAAATGATATGTATGGATAGATTTATCCAATTCAAGCATGGTGAGTTCCAAGTGATGATCATTCCTCAAGTAGGCCCTTGTCCCAATCTAGTTATCTGAAAGTTGAGTAAGAAATTTGATTGGTCTTTTCTAGGTGATCAAAAGAATTAGCACAAACTGAATTATTCAAAAACAATCTGAGAACCCACCTCTCTGCATCTGAAGGATAAAAAGTTTAAAACCTTCCAATCAAATAACTTCTCTGTCTAGACCTCTTTTCTCCTCTCTTGCCATTCTGGGTGAAGTGTTGAAGAAACTCAGAATAATTAATTGTTCTTGCGCTTGGATTTTTGGAATCCATTCTGAAATATTTGGTGGGCATGGTCTTGGCTTGTCTTGATCTTTGAAGAACTTCATCCTGAGCTTCATCTGGTTCAAACCAAAAAATCTGTGTTTGGCCAGGAAGATGAATATCTAACCTTATCACAGAAGGTGAAAGTGCAGATGGTTTGAATGAAAAAAAAAAATCTCCTATATGCCTCTGGACTTGAGGAGCTAACCATCTTGAGTCCCTAAAACATTTTATTCTGTCCAGATCTGCACCAACATCCACAGTAACAAAATCAAACCCCTTCCCCAATAGATGAATTTGTAAAGATATTTTACACCTGAAATACCTGAAAATGGATTTAGATTGAGGTGAAATTGATAATTTTTTAAAATTTAATTATTGTAAGTAATAGACCAGGAACGTTCAATGATAAAGTTTGTATGATTAATCCTCAGTGAAAATTCATTTCATTCCTGGAGCCTTCTATATATGGGATAACTAATTTTACCCACAATTGATTCAGGAAAGAAGGCTTTGGGGTATTTATTCTTGCATCTACTATTATTCATACAAGTTGCTTCCAATTTCAAAATACCACATGGGTCATGTATCATGCATCTTTTTTCTGCTTGAAAAATTGTTGGATCTGTGATCTGTTCAGGTATCTATGTACAATCAATCATCTCAATCTCTTCAGATCTTCTTGGTCAGTGGCCATGGTGAAGAATCACCAAGATGAAAGCATGAGGAAGGCCTCTATTCTGGAGCTCTAAACCATCAGTTCTTCCCATTTTTGATCTAAAAATTCCATACTTGAAATTTTTCATTGAAAAAAAAAAAAAAAAAAATTCTTTTATTTTGATTTGGAAACCCATCTTACTCTATATCTGGTCTATCTTGAAATTTTTGAGCAAGAAAAAGATTGTTGAAAAGTTTGGGCTGATCTGGATTGAAATTTAAATTAATGATCATATCTGGATTTCAAATTTGCTGTACCATTGCCATAAAATCTTGATAATGAGCTTTCATATCTCTGGGACCACCAATAAAATATTGTTTAAGGATAAAGAACCTCCCCAAAACTAATTCAATAAAAAAAAAATATGATAAATATAAGAAATCTATCAAATTATTATTTTTCTTTTATTTTTAATTTCCAAAATATATCAGACATACCTACTTTTGCTCCTGTCTCAACACCAAGTTTCATTGAATCAAAAATTACCACAAAATCCTTCAATCCTTAGCTCATTTTTGATGATGGCAGATTTAGGAAAACCTAGCTGTCTCAAACTTTACACATTTATCAACACAATGATTCCAAAAAGGAAAAAAAAAACCACCCTAGTTCAAAAGAGAATGATCTGGACTTTGGAATGCTAGATGGTTGGAATAATAATTAATATAATTGAACCAACTTCTTCCTGGTAAATCTTTTGATTATGAAAACCAAACCAATTTTACATGTGGATGCAGAATTACATAGTTGAGTGATTCATATGGTTTCTTTGATTCAATTATCCTTCTTAATGAGCCATTGGGGTTCCTGAGCAAGACACCTCTGGGGTTCAAATTAAAAGGTTTCATTTCCTATTTGAAAGAGAAATATAACAGAAAATTGATTTTTTTAACAATAATAATAATAATAATAATAATAATAATAATAAATACTGAGCTTCTATCCATATTTTAGCTATCTGGTATCCTGTTGGTAGTTTTTAACCCATTTTATCCATATTTTGACAAGATGGATCCCCTGGCCTGATGGATCAATTTTGATCAAAATGAGGAGAAATTCCCTGAAACATCTGTTTCAATCCATTGGGTTCATGTAGGATATTTTGAATCCTCATCAACAGATCTTTGGAAAAAATTGTGACCATATCTATTCCCTATTCTGAAATTTGTTCTCTGGGTAAATAATTTAAAATTCAAAAAAAAAAAAAAGGCTAGAGGATTGGTTCCTGTAGGATAAAAAATGTTATAATTATGGCTAGCAATTAGCTTAGGCAAATGAGCAGTATTTAAAGCAAAAGAAATTCTGGAAACCTTGTGTCAATAATTGCCAATGGGCTCTCACAATGGGGCAATACGTTGGATGATATTGGTTATGAATTTGATTGGATGATGAATGGATGATGGAAAACAGCAGGGAGAAGAGCTCTTTAAGTACAAAATATTGGCCTCTTGTGAGCCCATGATACAACAAGCCAAAAAACAAATTTTCCTCCCCAAAAGAGCTCTACAGAATCTACAGGCCTTGTTACTTGGTTTAGACTACATCAGCCCGCATGGCATCAGTCCCTGTACCCTTACAACCAGCCTATTCCAGCCCTTTCTGGTGTTTCCACTGTTATGGGACTGAACCAGCCACTGTGCTGTTCAATCCCTGACCTCACATACTGGCTTGTTTCCTCATGCAACCAGCCCCTGGCCATACAAATGGCCAGGTGGGACCCAGGACACACCTGGGTCCGGTCTCAGACCCACATGGGGGGGGTGTGTGACCAGCTGACATGCTGTCCCCCCCCTCTTTCTCACAGATCCCTGGAGGGGGCAGTCAAATCCCCCTACCAGGGGCCCTGGGGGTTGATACCCCCAGGGCATTGTCATAGAATGGTGGGCTGGGGGGTGGTCAGATCCCCTCAGCCCAGTTGCCCCTCCCCCTTGGTAAAGGGGGGGGGGGGGGGGAGCACCCCTTTGCTTTGATGGTGGAGGGGTGGTCAGGTCCCCCCCACTGCTGGTCACTTTGTTGCAACCAGCTACCTAGTCACTGCCTCAACCACCTAGGGCTGGTGGGGGGGTGATCAATTCCCCCCCACCGCTGGTTGCCTCAATGCAACCAGCCTGGGTGGCAAGCTGGTTGCTACCAGCTGCCCCCACCTCCCCCTTGCAATGGTGGGCAAGGGGAGGTGAGGGAGCCGGGGCCATTGGCCCCGGCCCTTGCGGCACCAACAGCTGGTTGCCACCCAGCGCGGCGGCCACAATTGGCTCAATAGCTGAAACAACAGCCCTGAATGGGCCTTTGGGCCCCATGGACGGGCCAAAGGCAAAAACAGGGGCCCCAAGCGCGCCACAACACGGGTGGAAGCCCCAACAGGGCTGCAACACGGGCGGCAGCCCCAAGCCCAAAAACTAAGTAAACCATACTTTGGCAAGCCAGCCCGTCTGGCCAAGTATGTCAAAAATAAACCTTGGGACCAATTATGCCCATAAAAGCCCATCTGGCTGTATTTGCCCATATACCTCACCGGGCCCGTTAGGGCCCGCCTGTTTGGACCCGTGTACCAATAGGCCTGTTTCACGTGTTTTGAGGCCAGTTTCCCCAAATCCGTGACATCCACACAGGCCCGTATGGTCCGTGTGAGTGTCAAATGGGCTGGAGAGGCCCATATGTGCATCCCATTTGGATTACACTTATACGTAGCACATGGGTAAGTGCATACGTATTTTAACAAAAAACTCCAATATTGTGACAGATATTGCCATAAAATCTGAATATGTAAATACCCCTGGTATGGTTTGCCATTCCATACAGTGTATTTTCTTTTAACGCCAATTGATTTCAAAGCAAAAAATTGGAGATTTTGAGGATGATATTGGTTATGAGTTGATTCTCAGGAGAAGATTAATTTCTTATTGGGATTTTGAACAAATTTAGAAAATAATTGGGTGGTCTTTTCTAGGGAACTAAAAAAATTCCCATTGAAAGTGCACAGGGAGCTAGTTTCAAATTGAAAATGAATTGCTTGTTTGTTTTGAAAAATTCTTGAAACCCTTAAAGTATAAGGTTAATGCCACCCCCAAGTCACAGGATGCATTTTTTCTTTTTTTTTGGTGATTATATTCATCATCTTCAACAATCATTTGATTGTTGCTCAAAGTGGTGAACTGAATGAGGTCACTCTGAAATAAAGTTTCTTGAGTTTGATCTGAAAATTTTCCTTCAAGCTACAGAGGAAGAGATTTTGGTAAACAATAACCGTTTTCATATTTTAGTTGTTGAATGTGAACATTGATATTATTTTTGTGAAAAAATTAAGGATTTTTTTCAACAGAGATTGGAAGGTTGATGGTATTTGAGTATGGTGCATTAGTTTGGAATAAATTTTTATAATTATGTGAATTTGGGAAGTTTTTTTTTGAATTGGAAGGTTGAATTTATCTTCTTGAACTATTGGTGAAGGTGGTGGAAGGGTTTCCTTATGGAAGATATGTGGATGTGCTATATTTGAAATGGAGTAGTAGGATACCTTTTTAAAGCTGGTGTTTTTTTTGGGTCAAATGTGTTGTTAGAGTTTTGAGCTTTTGAATGGTAAATATCATCCAAAATATTTTCAAATGGGTGATAGGATAAATAATGAGTATGTATGAACCAGCAATTCTGTATCAAATAGTTATGTCTTCTATGTTAAGTATGACCAGAAACAGAAGTGTGTCTTTTTTCTTTGGGGGGGGGGATGGTGATCAATATGTGACCAAGTTCTGAGGTTGTGGTTGAGAAATTGTTGATGATCAAGATCAGGATGATTATAGGTGGTTGGATTTCTCAAGAAATTTTAATGAGAACTGTGAAGAATTTCATGAGTATTTGATTGGTGTGATTCATTTTGAACCACCATGAAAGTAATTGAGGAGTTTATTCTACGTAGATTTGTAAAATCAATCATGGTTGTTTTATGCAGAGGAATTAAGGATATCAAAAATGTAGCTTGTGGTGTGGCAAGATGAGGAAATGCAATAGCAGCTGGTATCTACATAGAAAAACATATACCCAAGCTCCTTGCTGTTACACTGAAAGTGATCTCCTTGGTTGAATTCCACTTTCACACTGTTGTCTGTTACATTTCTTTCAGCTCCTTGATGTTACACTGAAGGTTTTTGTTACATCACCCTGTTACACTAAAGATGTTTTAGATATTTACATGGGTGTGTGCAATAATTGGTACAAAAACAGCAGACATAAACCTTATGTTGCATAAGTACAGTGGCTAGACAAAAGTTGTGGGACTGTTTGTCAAAGCAACCAAACCCAAATACTTCAAAAAATGTAGATGAATCGCCAGGTGTTGAAATCTTGCTGTTGACCATCCCATATTCAGACTCCCGCTCCATCTGAACCATATCCACATTGTCACTGAATCAGTTCTTTGATTTCAATGTCAGACTACTCATTTGATCCAAAAATCAAAGATGGTAAGTCATTTATTTGAAATATTTCTCTTCATCTTCCATTCTGATTTATGAGTTCTTTTTTTGCTATTTAGTCTTCTTTGGGAAATTGGCTGTTTCAGAAGATCAAGATGGTCAAAAAATTGGACAAGGGTAGAATTTCAATGGTCCAAATCAATTTTAGAGTGATTGAAATCAGACCAAATCAAATTGAACTCAGACCAGTATAAACTTAAACAGCTCAAGGCACCTCAAAGCTGAAGAAGAGTACAAGACTTAAAAAATACAACCATCACATGCCACAAGAGCTTGAATAAGTGTTTATAAGTGGTTTCCAAGACTTGCAACCAACCTATCTTGAAATTATCACAACCATCTTACCAAGCCACTGAAAATTCAACATTGATCAAAACTGGATTTAAATTTTTTTAGGAACACTCAAAATTAATCTTTGTTTCATTGAAATGATTACTTTTGATCCACTCTAAAACCTCTATAAGGAACAAAAGAAATTTTTGGTACAGAATTTTTCAATTTTTTTTTTCCCTCCAGCATGTGTCTTGAGTGTTTTGTGCTTTTTACAATTTTTTTTAAAAAAATTATAATTTGATACTTTTCCAGATTTCAACTGTTGTATAATTAAAGTAAAGATGCTTAAATATATAATACTATGAGTAAACGTAATTACATGCATTTTTTTGAACAATTGATTTAGCATGAAACCCATGTCTGAAAATAAATTGAGTGTTTCAGGTCAATGGGTCCCATTATTTCTGTCTACCCATTGTACATGTAGATATATGTACTCAAATGAAGTTGTGTGACATACCTACTGGAATAAAAAAACCAGAACCAAAGCTTAGGCTGTGTTTTTCAACCAGGGTGTAACTTGCACTTCTGCGTCAAAAGAAATTTACACCATGTATGTCACATCTGGGACATACAGGGTCAATTGGCAAAATGGAAGTGTAATTGTGCATCCCCATGCCAAATGTAACTTGTGGCCCCCATTTCAGCTAGGGCCAGAATTAAATGTTCAACTCTGTAAGTCTTCCCTTCACCAGTCCTTCAAACTCAACCCTCCACCCAATATTTTTTTTTTTTTTTTTTTTTTTTTTTTTTTTTTTTTTTTTTTTTTTTTTTTTTTTTTTTTTTTTTTTTTTTTTTTAGCATGGAAGCACCTCCATCCCAAAAAACACCACCAAGGCCACCTGCATCCTAATATAAATTGAACCAAAAAAACAATCACAACCTTTTGCAAGCGTACAAAAAGCATTGGAGCTTTCATCCAAGTAACCTCAATGGTTTTGAGGATAGAATTTGGAGGGAAATTGCAAAGGAGCTTGAAGGCACCAAAGAACCTGGAAAAAAGATAAAAAATTGAACAGTATGCTGGTCTTTCTTCAGAATTCTCAAGGTCCATTATGGCAAGGTCAAGAATTTACATAATTTCAGTGGGGCCAGGTGGGATCAGGTCACTCAATCCATTAGGGCATATCAAATTTAGAAAATTGACAATTAGAAAAACCCCATTCTTTTGAAAAAATCTGCCATTTTTAATTCCCGGTTTCTGAAATACAATTACCCCTTAACTGGTAGATTTCATGTAAATTGTGGATTTCAAACATCAAATCTGCCATTTATGCATCATCATCTATCCACCATCCATTAACATGAAAAACACCCATACACACCTCCACATAATCCATATCAAAACCAAAAAATTAGACCAGCACAACATAAACCTCCTCATCACTTTGAATCACAAAGATTTCTTCCTTGGATGTTTACCTCCTTCATCTTCCCTATGGTGTTGGTCAACTTGATTATACAATCAGGATCACCACCATTGGGGGAGTTATTCAGTCAAATCCTTGCATTTTCCCCCTGATTAATAAAAAAAGTAAATAAAACAACCCATGAAACTAGCAACAGACCCCCCTTCACCTTAGCTGCATTGTCCAAGACTTTTTCCAGAGCTTCAGAAATGGTGCCCAGTTTGATAACCTTTGTGATTAGGAGCCCCACCCCTCTCCTAGTTCCTGGCCATACCTATACTCCACTGCTAGATCCTACCACCAAAAAGTGATAGATCATTCCAAAAACCCTTGTTAAAGAGTCTCAAAATAAAAAATATCCAATGAATAGAGTCTCTGGTCTTTCAAAAACCTGACCATCAATCCTCTTCATCCATCAAAATTGTTGATCCATCAAAATTTCATCAAGATTTCAATAGGCTTAACCTTCATGACCAACAACTCCAAGCCATCCTCTCTTGATCCTTGTCAATTTTTCATCCTCCCAACTCATCATTTGGTCAGTAACCCTCCCTCCTAGGCTCAACTCCATATAAACTTATCCCCTCCCCTCATCATCTTCACCTTCACTCTTTCCCCCCTCCTACCATCATTAATCAAATACTCAAACTACCCATCATTGGTTTCATCTTGATTGGATCCTCAGGTAACCCCAAGTCCAACTTCAATCAACCAAATCAAGAAACAATTGATTAATCACCCCTTATCTCTTGTGCACCTGGTCAAATTATCCACTGTACCGCTTGCACCAAAGTTAATAAAACATCTCTAGCAGGTGATGGCAATTTTCATCAATTAGCTGAAACCTGTCAAACTAGGACTGAAAGTTGTATGGCTAGTAACCCCCATCAAACTTGAACAATATTGACTAATTCAAATACCTCCAACAAAACCACTTTGAAAAATCTTCACTCTAACCAGAGTAGTAAGGAATCCAAAACCCAGCCAGGAAACCCCATTTCATCTCCTTGTCACCTCAGAAGCTTGTATGATCATCAAACTGGAAAGATTTATGCACCCAATTTGGAATTATCATCCCTTGCACAGGATCTCACTCAACCTCTTGTCATCCCCCTTGTCTCTGAAAATCTCAAGACTGTGCCAAAACCTTCTATTCACAATCCAGATTCTAACAATCCACCTCCCTCCTCAGAGGATGATCAAAGTTAGATTGCGCTCACATCTTCCTCTCCCTTGCAAGCCTTTTTCAATGATTTTTACCATGGAAGAATGTAAAATGATCATTCTCAAAGATCTCCAATCCACCCTCTTTGCAGAATTTCTTTGATCACCTCACCTCAAAGACAGCCTCCCATGTTGCATCCTTTTAGGAGTTCTTCAAATTTACCACCCCAAAGACGTCCTTCCATGTCACCTCCCCAAAAATGCTCTCCAACATGCTTTTCTTCATAGATCCCAACTAGGTTTTCTTCAATGCCAACAAGCAGCAGGTGTTCTTAAATCTCAACCTCTCAAAATTTCACACCTTCTGCCCCCCCGGCTTGCATTGCACAATGCCTTCTGCTAATCCTTTCACTCCAACTTTTTGTTGCAAATCTCTGATCCTTGCTTGATTTCCTAGTGTCAATCCTGCCCCAGGGTATTTTTCTTCTCAATCAATGCTACCCCACCCTCTGCTGCCACACACTGCTTGTCAGAAAACTTATCCCTTACCTGGAAAAGATCAAGAATTTGCTTCCAATCAAGCATGATCCGGTGACCAATAAATACTGTGTCAGAGGCTGAAAATGGATAAATGATGGCAAAAATGGTGGGAGTGATTACAAAAGAGTTAGTATTGAGTTGGAATTGGATGATTTCATGTAAAAAGTCATTCAAATAGTTGGTTTCACTTGAATGACTAGTATTATGTGTATTTAGGTATGTACAAAAAAGCAAAGCCCAGTTAGAAGCTTTAATGAACCAATTATTTTAACACATCTGGTGGTATAAAAAGTTTGTAATTGGTCCTTCATGAGCTTTATGGATCAATCCATCATTCTCTCTCCCCCCTCCATCCCTATTGCCTTCAAATTTTGATGTCAGTAGTAGTGGTGGAGGTGAAGAAAACCTCCTTGGCCTGATAGGTCAAACACACCAAGATCAAATTGATGAAATGATTAGGTGGGAAATGGGTGGTAGAAGCTTCAAGATGAAAGGAAATGATGTAGTGTGGTGTGAAATAAGAATGGGTAATTTTTAGATTGTGAGGAGTAGGTGAGGTTTCAGAGGATAGTGTGATGAGCAGAGAGGATGATGAGATTTCCAAGGAGGTCAGAGTTGGATGGAAGTGGGAAGAAAAGATGATGAGATGTGCAAGGAGGTTGGAGTTGGATGGAAGTGGGAAGAAAGGATGAGCAGTGATGATGATGAGATGTCTGAGGAGGTTGGAGTTGGATGGAAGTGGGAGGCAAGGGATGTATGGTGTGGTTGATCCTGTGGGTACCTTTATATACTTTACTTGAAAAAACACACTTATTTCATGTTAAATTTGACACATCTTATCTGAAATAAGTGGGTTTTTTTATTTTTAATGGCAGGTTTGAAGTGGCAGATTTGGTTTGAAACCCACCATGAAAAATGGTGGGTTTAGTTAAATTTGATATGCCCTATTGAAATTCCAAGAAATGGGCCCATCTGGAACAAAGGAAAATTTGATCTTTGATTTTGTTTTGTTATTCTTCTTACTTGATTTTTGAATTGGATTTTTTTATTTTTGATTTTATAGTTGGAGAAAAACAAAAAGATCTTGAAATGAAGATGTTTTCAATTCCCCCTCTACAACAAAATGGCTACTTTCCTTGATGGAAAGCAAGCCACAAGGTTTGCAAGTACCAACTTGGCCAAACCCTAAATCCAGTCTGAATTGTTGGGGACCATGCAGTCTTCTGATGATGAAGGTTCATTGGTCAACACTCAAGGCCAACCAGTCAAAAAAAAAACTCACCTGGAGAAGGTCAACAAAAAAAAACCCAGATGATCAACAGCACCCTCAAAAAAATCCAACATGAATTATTGGGCTTGAAAGGATTGACCAATGCAATGCAGGCCCTTCAGAAAAATTCAAACCTATCCCTTCCTGAAGTGATGGGTGCCAGAAAGGCATTTGGGTTGAAACAAGACTTTGCCATGGTCTACCTAGCCTTAGCACCTGATCTCCAAAGGAAGTGGATCAGGGAATGGTTTCTCAATAATTAAAAGAAGTTTTTTATTTTTTTCTTGGAAAGCAAAAAATTATTTTATTTTTTCTTCTGAAACTTGTTTTTCTTCTAAAAACTGTAAGAGACTTGAGAGCACTCACTGTGGATACTCCACTAATAGAGTACCGCTTGAACTAATCCCTCTCACTCAGAGCTCCCAATATTCCGGCTTGCAACCTTGATCCATCTTTCTTCTCCAATTCTTATTTCAATTCCTCATCCCCCAAACACCTCAACACTCAAACAATCCAAAGATGGCCAGATGACCCTAACACCGCTGGTATGAAGTGTTGGTTTGATCTCAAGTCAACTTGGACTAACCTTCTCAATTGCCCAGATATTGACTTGAGCCCTGACTCCCTCAATCACGTCAACCTGGTCATCACCTTGCCATCATCTCAAGCCAAACAAGTATGCTCTCCTTCTGTTTCCATACTCTTCTCCATTGAACCTAAAAGAACCTCTTGCCGTATTGCTACCAAAGTCATCATTTTCTCCTCGTATTTTCTGCTTCATGACCAAACAAGACTCCTAAACCTCAAGCCTTCAACGCCCACATTGGTTGTCTTTCCTATTCATCTTGTTCCATGCTTTTAATTTAATCCTCATGCTCACACTTGCCTTCACTCATGCCTGAATTCTGAATGAAATGAAAAACACCAGTGGTCCTGGTTTTTAGCTCAAAATCTCTCACATTTAAAAGCCAAAACTCCATCAACTACACTGCAAGATGGAATCATCAACACCAGGACCAGTGGGAGAATTGTCCAAGGCTCTGGCTCTAAAAGGAATCTACAAATCCATCCCTCTACTTAATGAAGACAATTACTCTATCTGGCAATCAAAATTACAAAACCTATTCCAATTGCCCAAAATTCTCACAATCATGAACAAGGAGGATGAGAGAGTAGAACTGGACAAGGACCTAAACAAGGAGATCACTGCTTACCTACTTTCAAGACTGGAGGCAGCCACTCACTCCAACATCATCACATCAGAGAACAAAAATAGCGCTTGTGGAATTTGGACCGTGGCTAAGACACATTTTGTCTTGTCTCAGTCTGCTAATCAAGCTCAAGTGTTCAACAACTTCTTTTATCTCTCCTTCAACAAAAAACAAATCAAAAAATTTGTAACAACTGTTCAAATTCATCTGAACAAGCTCTCTGAGGTTGGAATCAAGCTGCCTTTGGACATCTTAGCCTACCTGGTACTGTTCAAGTTTCCCTCTTCCCTAAAATCAATGCAATCCCAAATCATGCACGGGAGTCAAACCATCACTGTTGATTATGTCCTAAATCATCTGATCCAACACAAAAATGAAGTTTGAGCTACAAAAGAAGAATCAAAGACTGACCTAAGCCTGGTCAACATATCCTATCCTCGATGCACAAATGGGACACATAACAAAAGAGTGAAGAACCATAAACGCAAACAGTTCTTGGCAGAATTCCCTCATCTCAGAAAAGTCAACCAGAAAAAAAAAAGTGGAGAAGAAAGAGGACAAGATCGCTCAATTCTTCACCTTCTTCTGCGGAGTCAACACCAGTATACCTCTGACCAAATCATCTTTCATCCTTGATTTGGGGTGTTCTGTAAACCTGCTTAACTCCAAGAAACATTTCTGTCAACTGACAACTCTTGACGGGTCAGAAAATATAAAAAACGGTAAACCAGGCGCCGGAATGAAGATACTGGGGAGAGGAACTGCGCTCCTCAAATTTGGAGAAATCAATCTCAAGCTCACTGATGCGTACTTTGTCCCAGAAGCCACTCTGAACCTACTGTCCTTTGGGAAGTTCTTGCAAGACAACTGTCAGATCTCCGTGGAAAACACCGCACACTCCCCTTGATTTACAATCAAATGGAATGGCAAATCACTATTGCATGGATCCATCCTAAACAACTTATTAGTTCTGGATAATCCCAAGAAGGAATCAATGTATCTTATGAGCATTGACATGGTAGAAAACCTACATCAGAAACTGGGACACGCTAGCTTAGGACAAATTGAGAAATACCTTGGCAAATCTATCAATGTCAAAGTCAAAGAAAAGTTCTCTTGCTCCAGATGCAACCTCAGTAAGATCACAAAATCTCCCTTCACTCAACAAGCCACCATTGCCTCCAAGGTATTCAAAAAAATCCATGTCAACCTCATGGGACCAATCACTCCTATGTCTAAAGGCCACCATCAATTCTCCCTTACCCTGGTTGACAATTATTCCTCCTATATAGCCGTGTTTCCCCTTTGTGCAAAGAGCAATGCCGCCAATCTGATCAAGTTTTTCATCAACAACAAAAATCACAAAAGAGGCTACTACCCAAATGAATTCTGCTGCGATGGAGGAGGAGAGTTTGTAAACCAGGCCTTGAAAAATTTCTTTGAGGAAAAGGGGATACAAAGAATATGTTCCAAGCCCTATCACCCTGAACACAACGGACGCACTGAAAGAGCAAACAGAACCATAGCTGAATCAGTACAAGCAACTCACTCAACGTCCAAATTACCGCTAAATCTCTGGCACAAAACCATCAAAGGATGCTCAGTAGCACTCAACCAGATCCCTAGGAACAACGGTGAGCTATCACCTTGGGAGATGATGCATGGGTCAAAACTCCCTAATGACTATCTCCAACCGCTGGGAACCCCTGTAGTCTACCTAAAGCTGAAAGAAAAATCCGTTCTCCAAAAGTTTGAAGAAAAAGGGATCCCCGTAAAAATTATTGGATACATACCTCGCCTGCTATCCTATAAGATCATCAATAAATCAGGAGCAATCTTTCAATTGAAAAATGTCAAACTCTGCAAAAACAAAAACAAAGCCATCAGATTCAGCACTGAAAAAATCAATATCGTCAAAGAACCGCAGCGTTCAAATCCTACGCCTGGAAGCCAAACTCCAAGATCTGATACTGAAGAATCTGAACACAAACCAGAATTTGATCAAATGGATCCCAACATAAAAACCAAAGAGAGTCCAACTCCTCCTGAAATATCAGATGAAGAAGACAACAAGGAACAAATAAACAAAATCCTGACCAACCCCAACACTGGTTGCCTTCTCAGGAATAGGAAACTTCTTAAAAAACCTGATCAATTTGGCTTCACTGCCATGTTTGTACCCAGAAAAATTGAGGAAGCTCTGAATTCACCGCCATGGGCAACCTCCGTGGGGAAAGAACTAGGCACCTGTGAAGATCTAGACGTTTGGGAAGATTATTTTGGTCCCACACCAGACAACGTATTAAATACAACTTACGCCTTCAAGATCAAGGAGAACGCTCATGGTGAACCTCCAATTTGAAAGACCAGACTCTGCGTACAAGGTTTCAATCAGAAATTTGGCATAGACTACTTCAAGACCTACGCCCCTACCGGTAAGACCACCTCTCTTTGGGCTCTTCTTTTGTTTGCTCTGGAAAAAAATCTCCCGATGCTTCAATTAGATGTCAAGGGGGCCCTCCTGCATGCCAAGATAGAGGATGAAGTGTTTATCCGGAGACCTAAATGAAGCAACAGGAAAACCCCAATCCTGAAATTAAAGAGGTCACTCTATGGTCTCAAGCAGGCGCCCAGGAATTGGTACAGAACGCTCAGCCAGTGGATCAAATCTTTGGGATACCAACCTTCCAAATCCAAACCTTGCCTCTACAATCACACCAGCACAAACTCCTCTCTGTTCTTCCACGTAGAAAACCTTCTAGTGGTTGGCAACACAAAGGAATTTGAGGATCAATTCCTGAAGAAGTTCCCCAACTCAACCAGTCACAAACCAAACACCATCCTTGGGATGAAAGTGGATTGTGATCAGAACTCAATGTCACTATCTCTACCTCTGCAAATTGCTTGTGGCCTTGAAGAACTCAAAATGACCAATAGCAAGCCCATCTCAACACCTTGTACCCCAGGAATTCATCTTCTTCTGGCATTGGAAGAAGAACACTCCTCATTCCTGGCCTTGAATGTCAACTACCAATCAAAGGTTGGAAAACTCAGCTTCATCGCTGGATTGGCCAGAACAGAAATCTCATTTGCCGTTTCAAGTCTTGCTTGCTACTCAGAAAAACCCGGAATTAATCACTGGAACAAAGTTGTGCACACGTGGAGATACCTAAACGCCACAAAAGACTCAAAACTGAGGCTGTCAAAAAAGAAAAATTGCCCCAATCTCATCTGTTACAGCAAAACCACTTGGGGTGATGATCCTATCACTCAAAAATCCCAATCTGGCATCCTGTGCTCACTTTACAGGGCACCCTTATTCTGGACCAGCCAAAAACAAAGGAATATCACTTACTCATCCACCAAAGCGGAATGCAACGCCTTGAACAACTGACAACTCAAATGTTGCTGGATCAAACACCTGATTGGCGAGATCTGGAGAATTGACGCACATCAAATGACACCCAGCATTCACCTTATCAACAACAAAGGATTGGAAGATAAGATTATCAAGTTTGGGACAAACTCAAAGACCAAATTCATCGACCTGAAAACCAAAGGCATCCAAGAGGATCTGAAACTGGGATTGATCAAACTTCAATTAGTCACATCAGATCTGATGGTAGCCAACGCACTCACCAAGGCAGCGGCAAAACCCTCACTGGATTGTCTAATCAAACACGTCATGACTTGACCTGACCTCCAACAAAGGGGGGTGTAAGAGACTTGAGAGCACTCACTGTGGACACTCCACTAATAGAGTACCACTTGAACTACTCCCTCTCACTCAGAGCTCCCAATCTTCTGGCTTGCAAGCTTGATCCATCTTTCTTCTCCAATTCTTATTTCACTTCCTCATCCCCCAAACACCTCAACACTCAAACAATCCAAAGATGGCCAGATGACCCTAACACCGCTGGTATGAAGCGTTGGTTTGATCTCAAGTCAACTTGGACTAACCTTCTCAATTTCCCAGATATTGACTTGAGCCCTGACTCCCTCAATCATGTCAACCTGGTCATCACCTTGCCATTATCTCAAGCCAAAAAAGTATGCTCTCCTTCTGTTTCCATACTCTTCTCCATTGAACCTAAAAGAACCTCTTGCCGTATTGCTACCCCAGTCATTTTTTTCTCCTTGTATGTTCTGCTTCATGACCAAACAAGACTCCTAAACCTCAAGCCTTCAACGCCCACGTTGGTTGTCTTTCCTATTCATATTTTTCCATTATTTTCCTTTCATCCTCATGCTCACACTTGCCTTCACTCGTGCCTGAATTCTGAATGAAATGAAAAACACCAGTGGTCCTGGTTTTTAGCTCAAAATCTCTCAAAAACAAGTTTTTCTTCTAAAAACTTGTTTTTCTTCTAAAAACTTGTTTTTCTTCAAAAGACTTGTTTTTCTTCTAAAAAATTGTTTTTCTTTTTCTTCTGAAATAAATTAAGTTTTTCATTTTTTTTCTTTTAAAAGGAAAAGAAAAAAATGAAAAACTTATTTTATTTCAGAAGAAAAAGAAAAACAAGTTTTTAGAAGAAAAAAAAGTTTTTCATTTTTTTCTTATAAAAGAAGGTTTTTTCTCTTTCTTTTTTTTTAATGTAATATGGGGTAAAAATAATTGATTTTGATTAGAGAAATAATTGATTAATTTTGAGTAATATAATATAATTTTAATTTATATTTTAAAATCAATCAAAAAACTCATTGTGTAATTTTCATTTCTAATTTCTATTTGAAAAATCAAAGATTGATATAATTTCAATGTATTTTACAATTTTTTCAGATTTTTGGCTGCAATGGCATCTCTCTTTTAGGATGACATTTTGGTTTCTACATTTGAAAACCCCATCCTAAGTACTTCATGATATTGAGTCAAATTGGAATGATTTATTGGCTCAAAAAATTCATCTTCTAGAGGGTATTGATCTTCTGGTAATTCTGGGAAATTGTTTTTGATGAGATTGTGGAGGAAAATAATAAAACTGATCATTTGGTATTGTAACTGAGAGGGATATTCACTTCCTATGGCCATAACCTTCAATTTTCTTTTTATGATATGGCCATAACCTTAAATGTTCTTTTTATGACAACAAAGATCCTCTGAATAATATTTATTGCAAAATGATTGTGCAGGTTGAAAAATTCTTCTTCATTTTGGGGTATAAAAGAAATTTCAAATTGAATGAAAATTCATACTAAAATTGATTACCAAAGAAAAAATTGAAAAAATAAAACAGTGAAAATCAATTTTTTCTCATATGATCCCAATATTTCAAATGATACCTTATTCCTCTGTATGGAACCAGACAAGAGTTGGAGGATATAGATCTGGAATTCAAAGGGTAGGGCCTTTTAGATCAGGTCTAATAGGAAACGCGCCAATAGGACAGCACACAAACCTGGAATTCAAAGGGTAGGGCCTTTTAGATCAGGTCTAATAGGACACCCACCCATAGGACAGCACACAAACCTTCAGAGGAGAAACAGCAATAAAGGTGAGGACGCTATGAAGAGCACAAAACAAGATGATTCAAGAAAAAGAAAGGCCAATCACTCTAGGACCACGGTAACCTGTTTACATGGCATGGTAATGGTATGGTTAGGGTAGATGTTTTTTGACTCTCATCAGTCTCACTAAGTAGGCTGTATGGTTATTTGAAATGGAATTTTGCGTGGGTGTACATAAAGTTTGTACGGTTGAAGGATTTGAGGTGCCACTCAACACCCCCTTATTTTTCCATTTGCATCTTCAGTGCCTCAACACAAGCCGTGTGCCGTACTCTTGCAAGAGATTTTGTTAGCAAGTCTGCCTGCAAAAGATTAGTGGGCGTGTAAGAGACAGAAACAGTCCCATCCGAAATTTTCTCACTTAGCCAGTGGAAGATTGTGTCAAAATGTTTACTGCGCCTCTGGTACATTGGATTCTTGGCAAGGCTGATGGTTGCCTGATTATTGCGGAAGACAGAGAGAGGACCAGCAATTGGACAACCCAACAAGGACAGCAGAATTGAGAACCATGTTGCTTCTTGAACCCCTTTGTAAAGCGCCTTGTATTCCGCTTCAGTGGTGGAAGAGGATACTGTCTGTTGCTTTGCCAATTGCCAAAAAATGACAGCAGTACCAATCCTGAGGAAAAAGCCAGTATACAAGCGCCTTGTGTCAGGACAGTTGGCAAAGTCAGCGCCCGTGTAGATAGACACATTATTAGAGCCTTTTTCATATGTGATGCCATGGTAAAGGCTGCCCTTGATGTATCAAAGGAGATGAAGACATGCTTTCCAGTGGACAATACCAGGACACTCCAGATGCTGAGAAAGCTGGGAGACAGTAAAAGAAATATCTGGAAGAGTTGACACAGAAAGATATTTTAAGAGACCAATAGCGCTTCTATAATTCACACCTATTCTAGAAAACCCTTTGATCTCCTCCCCAGTGGCCTTGATGAGCCTTGTTTTTTGTACCATGGGGGTTGCAACTGGCCGACAGTCTTTGATCCCAAATGTACAAAGTATCTTCAGCGTGTAGGTGTCTTGGTTGACATGAAAACCCTTTGCAGTATGAGTGATGCGCATGCCAAGGAGATGGTTCACTGGTCCGAGGTCTTCCATGAGGAAGTGTTGTTTGATGAGTTCTTTGAATCTGTTAACTTGCAAACTATAAATGACCATGTCATCAACATACACATGAACCCAGCATTCCCAGCCTGACACGTGTGAGACAAACAGACACCAATTGGTGGGGGATGGAGAGAAGGAAATTGATGTGAGGAACCTTTTAAGCGCTCCATACCAGACCCAAGGAGCTTCTTTGAGGCCGTAGATGGATTTCTTCAGTCAAAGACAAAAGCCATCCAGGACGGACATTCCAGAGGGAGGTTGCAGGTAGATTTCCTCCTTGAGATCCTCATTCAGGAATGTGTTATTCACATCCATCTGATGTATCTCAAATCCTTCTTGTTCCGCCATTGCCAGAAAAGTTTTGAGGGCTGCTGGACGTCCAGTAGGTGCGTAGGTTTCTGTGTAGTCAATGCCTTCCTCCTGAAAATTTCCCGCTGCGCAAAGACAAGCTTTGAACTTTGATAAGATTCCATTCTGATCAAACTTTTTTTGAAATACCAATACTGTTGCAAGCAAATTCACTTCATGATTCCCATACCTTAAGCTGTTTCATTTCCTTGAGTTTGAGCTTTATGGCCTTCCACCATTTCTCCCAGTCTTTAGACCTGCGGGCCTGAGAGTAGGTTTTGGGCATATCAGCTGACTCTTTGAAGAATTGGGCTCCTGCCATAAAGGAGAGAGGTGGCGCAGATAGATCACATGAATCTTTCAGGGATATGTGCTCTCTGCATCTAGGCCCTTGAACAATGTTGTGCGGTCCTATAGACAGGTCAATATTCTTGGGTGCGAGTTGGTCCTTTGGTTCCAGCCTTATATCCCACCCCGGTTTCTCCCCTTTTGATGCCTGTTGACTACTTGTTGCGCTGGAGTTTGCCTAGTCTTTGGGTTGACTTGTCTGTATCTCTGAGGAATCAGAGGTCTGTACTTGTTCAGGAGTTTGGTGCAATATCTTGGCCAGGCTCTATTCCTTTTGGTAGTCACAAGGTAGAATACCTTTGAAAAACTCCTCCTCTAATTCAATATGGGTGTCATCATACCTAATGTTATCAGTGCCGGGAAACAATGAGTCTTTGAAAGTTACGTCATGACTGTAAATGATAGACCCATCATCAGTGAGCAGCCTCCAGATGTGCGTTCCGGATTGGTACCCCCTTCTTTGCCATATTGTCAAATTTGGATCCGCAATGATATTTCAAAGTGTGAATATAAGCTCAACAAAAAAATGGGTGAAGCAAAGAGAGATTTAACTCCTTGCCATACCACAGCTTGTGATCAGTCTTCCAGTTGTTTTTTTGGGTTGGGGTTATATTCTCATAGAACACAGCCGTCTGAATTGCCTTGTTCCATAGTATGTGAGGGAGCTTAGCTGTTTTTAATAGAGCCCTGGCTTTTTTGGTAGTGGTCCTGTTCCCTCTTTCTGCTACAGGATTCTTCTGAGGGGTGTACAGAGCAGATATGTGCACGCTGATTCCATTCTCTGCCAAGAACGTTTTGAATTCACGCAAGTTAAATTCTCCTCCACTGTAAAAGATTCTTAATGCTCTTTGAATGAAGATTTTTTACCATTGCATGGAAGAGTTTGAAGCATCTAAAAGCATCTGATTTTCTTTGGAGTATATACACAACTTTGTAGAATGTAAAAGCATTGGTGATTTTGAAGTAGTATTCCTCTCCATTCTTAGTGGCCGGCTTAATTTTACCACTTAGATCCATATGAATGTATTGTAAAGGCTCTGTTGCAGTTGGTAGAGAAGAAGAGAAAGGGAGATGAGTGGATTTGGATAGATAAAATGGTTCACATTCCACCAAGACACTTGGAATACCAAACATTTTAGCCAAAGATTCATTGCTTGGATGTCCGGCCTTGCAGTGGAGGAGATTGAAATCAGTAGTTGTTGCTGATTTTTTTGATGGAATAGAAAAAGGATCTCTTGACTCAATTTGAACAATGTCAAAGTTTAATACAAATATGTTGCTTTTAAGGAACCCGTTGAATAAGAGGTTTTCATTTGTTGGTGAAATTGAATTTGAGTTTGCTATTAGGAGGCGTGACATAGTATTCTTTTTGGTAGAGCCAACCATTGCCTATTAATGTCCCAACAAGGTTGGGGACGTGGAGGAAGTTGAATTCTTCATGCCTCCCAGAATAAGTCTTCACCAGAAACTTTCCATATCCCTCACAGACAATGGTTTTTCCATCAGAAAGTTCGATTTTTGACTTCTTTGCAATGTAGTAAGATAAAGCGCCTCTGTAGGCAATCATATGATGCGAAGCACGAATTTCAAGATAGGCCGAATTCCTCTTTCCACAAGCCGCTGGCGCCATGGCTATAAAGTGAAATCCAGTGGCTGTCAGTGATTCATTTTCCTTGTCGTCCTCCTTGTTGGAGTTCTTTTGTCCAATTTTTTCTGTAGAGTTCTTTTTGTTCTTCTTTGTTTTACATTTATTGGATTGCTCTTTAGCATTCTTCTTTAGCTTGGGATTCAGTTCCCAGCACCTGTGGATGTGATGCCAGGCATTAGGATTATGTTGTCCGTTCTTGCACTCATGGTCTCCTCTTGACATTAGAGCTGATTCTTGTTTGATGGCATTTTTTTTTGCTGTCACAACAGTTTCTCTAGATTTGTTTTCTAGGTATTGCTGAATGGTGTCCAGCATCAGTGGTCGCTGGCTTGTAAGCTGATCTTTAATGTTCTCAAGGCGCTGGTGAATTTGGTTGACAATGACTTCTGTCAGGAGGCTCTCCTGTAGCTGAAAGTCTTTTGGAACTCCAATTTTAATCCCTACTTATCTCATTGCCCGTCAATGGTGAGCCAGATCTTTGAGGGAGTCTTTGATGTTGTCATCAAAGGTGATATTTAGGAATTCCTGGAAGGCCTTTGCTTGGTTTTCAATTGAGTTTTATTGAAAGTGGTTTTCAATATAATTCCAGAGCATAAGGGGGTCTTTCCTATTTTTTTTTTTGAAAAGTCTATCAATGTTAAACTGTCCCATGTAGCAAAATATGATACCAATGGCTTGGGTTCTTTGAGAATGATGCATTCAGAGCTTGCCAGGATCAGTAATAGGCAAATCAGAGAGTCCAGGTATGGTGTCCCTGATGAATTCTGCTAGGCCTCTCTCCATAATGTGCGCGCTGACTTGAATCTTCCATTCAGCGTAGTTGAAATCGGAGAGTTCAGGAAGTCTTTGGTTGGTGTTATCTAATGACATCATTGGTTAATTTTGATTGCAGAGTAGCAGCTCTGGGCTCATAACCAGTGGGAAAATATAGATCTGGAATTCAAAGGGTAGGGCCTTTTAGATCAGGTCTAATAGGACACCCGCCAATAGGACAGCACACAAACCTGGAATTCAAAGGGTAGGGCCTTTTAGATCAGGTCTAATAGGACAGCACACAAACCCTCAGAGGAGAAACAGCAATAAAGGTGAGGACGCAATGAAGAGCACAAAACAAGATGATTGAAGAAAAAGAAAGGCCAATCACTCTAGGACTAAAGTAACCTCTTTAACTGGCGTGGTAATTGTATGGTTAGGTTAGATGTTTTGTAACTCTCATCAGTCTCACTGAGTAGGCTGTATGGTGATTTGAAATGGAATTTGGTGTGGGTGTACATAAAGTTTGTATGGTTGAAGGATTTGAAATGTGCCACTCAAAAACAAGTATCACACAAAGCAAAACCAGCATCCCACAAAAATTATTTTCCTTTGGGTATTTTGAGTGAGCTTTACCTTGCAATTTTCACAATTCTTCCATCTGAAACACTTACTTACCAATCAGCCAGAACATGGGTGAATTTCACTTCAAAGTTAAAAGGTTCCAAGAAATTTTGTGAAAACCTTCCTTTGCAGTATATGAATGTTTCTCTTGTTGAAGCTGGAACCATGATTTGAATTCAAGTTCCATCTATTGCACCAATACATTCTTTCAAAAAGGAACTGAATTTTTTATTTTATGTGACAAAGGTTGAAACTGGAGTGTTCTCAGTGGGAAGTGGAATTAATTGTTCAATAAATTCTTGCTTGGATACCAGGTTGGTGAAAAATGTATTTATTATTATAAAAATTTCAAATGAGTTGATAGGAGAGGAAAAATGGTTAAAAAAGATTTACTGATTTCTGTTTTTGACTACAATTAAACATTTAGAATTTTAAAAAAAGGATTGAAAAGAATCTTACTATGACATGGTAGAGGCTGATCTTTGGAAACTTTACTGAAGTTTTCTATTGGAATTGCCATTCACCAAAAGATAAACAAAATATTCCAATTTTCTCTTGGGGAGAAACATATCCAGAAGAGATGATCACATTTTTTTCCACTAGTTAATTTAAAAGTGATATAAAACAATGTTTTTTCATTCCACAATTTTCATGAATTGGTAGGGGATTTTAATTTTCAATCAATTCTTCAATCCATTTAGAGCCAAAAATGGAGTATAAATCCTTTGGAATTTCGGGTGTTGAGTGCTTGATCATTGTTTCAATGTAGAGGTTATTAAAATTCACAGCCATGAGGCTGTGAATGAAGAGTATTCATGATCTTATTCATTTTGTAAACAGGCATTTTGATTGATGTGGTGGCTGTTTTAGGTGGTGAGAGATGGGGGCATGACTATTTCAATTTTAAAAAAGAAATTGAAGAAAAAGTGTTTGAATAAAACATCTTGATTTGATTTGACTGGTATCAAGGTGGATTCAATGAGGAAGAGGCAGGATTGAGTTTTTTTGGGGTTGAATATAAATTTTGCAAATGGGGGTGTATATCACAATCCCAACATGTATATTTCTTTTGATGAAAGTTATTTTGGGCCTCTTTGAAGGAAATATACACTAAAACTTCAAATTCCATGGTTATACACTAAAACTTCAAATTCCATGGTTTCAAAAGGCAGGCTTATGTATATTCACATGGAGGGAAAAAAAGCAGACACCTTAAAAAAATAAATTCAAAGAGTGGATATATGCATATACATGAAGGGAAAAAAAGGGGCCACACTAAAAAAAAAAAAAATCAAAAAAAAAAATTGCAATGCATAGTTTCCATCCTTGAGGTTGGGAATTTGAATGGAGGATAAGGGACCAAGGCAAATGAAACAAGTATTTATCAAGGGTGAAGCATCCAATTTCTTTTGGGTAAAGGAGATGGAATTGGATTGACCAGCTAGTAGGCTAGATACATAAGTCAATCTCTGGATTGGTGATTATGATGATCTTCTTCCTTGTTCAAAATTATTGAATTGGTGTGGCAGTCTGCAAAATTTTGAATCTCAGGTTGTTAGAGGCAAAGTGTACCTTTTTTTTAAAAAACAAAAGAAGAAGGGAAGGGAAGGGGGAATTTCTAAGTTTCTCTTTATTAGTCAATATCAATCTATCTACAATAGATTTGAAAAACTTTTGTATTATCTCTGAGATCAACAGACTATCTAATAACTCAACACAAACACACCCTCTCTCTTTCTCCTTAATTGGGGGAGGAAACTCTTTTCCTGGGGAAAAATTCTTCAGTGAAGTAGATGCAACACCCACATCTGGTTTGCATCTAATTTTTCAGAGAACAAAAATTTCTACTAAATGTTTTTCAAAATGATTCAATACTGTTATTTTCCAAACCCTCAAAAAAAAGGGTGGTGTTACATTCACAACCCTGGGTTACAAACAGGTGTGAAACACCATTCAAAACCAATATGAGTCATGAACCTCCATTCATAACTCAAAAAGTTTCAAGAAAAGTCTTTTACAACTTGAACAACCCCCGGAGGGTTGCAAGCAAGCAGTTTGTGGCCCAAAAGGATGGAAAATGTGTGGTTTCCTAACAAATATTTTGAAACCGCTGGGTTTTTTTTCTAATTTTTTTCTCTTTTTTCTCTTTTTTTCTTGTTTGTTTTCTTCTTTTCCTTCCTCTTTGTTTCCTTCTTTGTTTCCTTCTTTGTTTCCTTCTTTGTTTTCTTCTTTGATTTCTTCTTTGATTTCTTCTTTGATTTCTTCTTTGATTTCTTCTTTTTTTTCTCTTTGTTTTCTTCTTTGTATCTTCTTTGTTTTCTTCTTTGTTTTCTTCTTTGTTTTCTCTTTGTTTTATTCTTTGTTTTATTCTTTGTTTTATTCTTTGTTTTATTCTTTGTTTTATTCTTTGTTTTATTCTTTGTTTTATTCTTTGTTTTATTCTTTGTTTTATTCTTTGTTTTATTCTTTGTTTTCTTCTTTGTTTTCTTCTTTGTTTTCTTCTTTGTTTTCTTCTTTGTTTTT